>JAJOOS010004904.1:0-21815 GCA_029582725.1 Solanum chiquidenum
TTAAAAACTTACATTTTCATTGTTAGAAGCAACCACTATTCACACTTGTCTTGACAACACATTGTGCATGTTTACAAAATTCTTTTACTCATTTATTAAGTAAAAAAGCAAGTTTAGGGAAGTGTGTTAATAAGTCTATAATGTTATAGGTTTACTGTAGAGTTGAGTCAGAAAAGTAGAAAAAAGGGTGGTCAGCACAGCACGCTTTGCTTATTGAACCAAAAAAAACAAACAAAAATAAATATTTTAGTGGTTGCGTGCGTTATGCTCCAATTCCGTTTTGGTGTTTTAAGGGACTGAAGAGAATCTCCTCAATAATCTACTCTATATACATATATACATAACTCTCTCTCTTCTTTTCTAGCTTCCTTCTATTTACTTACATCTTCTCCATTATTATTAACTCTCATAGTCTTACCCTTGAAACTCATAATAAAATTTATAAAACTCACTCTCTCTTACCCAACAAGATACAAATTTTTCTCTGTCTATTAGCCATTTTTGGGTTCTTCAAGACAATCTGGATTCAAGGTACAACAAGTTTATCATCTTTTTTTCCCCAAAGTTTATTAATGTAATCAATATTTTGTTTTGTTTTTAAGGTGGAATTATCAAACAGAGTTGGTTGGTTGAGTAAAAAATGGAAGGTTATTCAAGAAAATGGGTTATGCAAAGAGGAGAAGAAATAAACCATGGAAATTCTGAGGAAAAAAAGCTTGAGTTAAGGCTTGGTCCTCCAAACGGAGATTGGTCATCTAGTGAAACATTTTCCCCTTTCAGTTACATCTCAAAAGATAACCATGCCCAAAAATTTTCATCATTTCTTCAGCTTCAATCAACGGCACAGAAGCAAAGCCAGATGGTACAGGAATCATCACAGACAGTTTGCACCAAAACAGCAGATTTGCAGAGCACAGAGAAGAAAAAAGCATTTTCACAAACAGCTACTGTGCATAACAGTGCTCAGAAAAGGTAACTCAGCTTTTTGCCTCTTTTTTTTTAATATTTTTTTATGACAGAGGATATTCACTGCTGTGGTCCATGCAACTAATGCTTTGTTTCATCTTTGTAATAATATTGTCTATTCTCTAGTGTAATGTGATTTTTCTATTATATTTTAAGTTTATTATTGATAACATTTACAGTTATGATATTTTGTTTTGTTGTTGTAGCTGTAGTAGTATTCTTTTTATCTAATTCCGTGCCTAGCTATTTTTGTGATATTGTGCAAATTTCTTGAATCAAAATAGAGCCGTGTTTCTTTTGTTTGTTACAATATCCTTTTCGTGTACACAACTTTTGATTAACCCGAAATTCGTTCCTTATTTCATGGATTCAAGTTATATACCGTTATTGCTTGAAAGGCTATTAGAATTTATCCGTTTGACCTAGTGGTTAATGAAGTGAGGTGAACATCATGTGTTTGCAATTTCAAATCCGCAAACTGGTTTGGACACCACGGTTGTAGGAAGTTATCATTCTACGTCTGTATGAACTTTACTATGAAGAGTTACTTGTTTATTGGTCAATTTAACTGGATGGTGTAAAATAATCAAGACATCCTGATTAAAATCCCTATTATAAACCTTTTATCTCATGCTGATTTTAGTTGACACTTTAACAGAAACATGGTATTAATTTAATCTCAAAATTTAAATCGGGATAATCCACCTAATCCCTTGAACCAAAACACAAAGATGACTTGTTATGCCCTGTCTTAAATTTTGCTTTCGGCGACGATTTAATATTGTATATTATTTTCTCAACTAACTTGTGTTGTTGCTTCTTTCAAAAAAAAAAAAATAGGACTGCACCAGCACCAGTTGTAGGTTGGCCTCCAATTCGTTCATTTAGGAAGAATCTTGCAAGTAGCAGCTCTGTGAAATCTGCAACTGAGACGCAAAATGTGGTCCCAAATAAGAGTGCCAACAAAAAACCAATGGAAATTTGTCAGAAAGGATTATTTGTTAAGATCAACATGGATGGTATTCCTATTGGAAGGAAAGTAGATCTCAAAGCTTATGACAGCTATGACAAACTCTCTTCTGCTGTTGATCAACTTTTTAGAGGCCTTCTTGCTGGTTAGTTACTCTTTCCGTGGATAATGGGCTCAAACATGAGCCTAACAAGGGTTCTTGAACTTAAAAATTCTAACTTTGTTTTGCTGCTGTGTTAATTAGCTCAAAATGATCCATCTACTGGTGGGAATGAGAAGAAGGAAGACGGGGAGAAAGCGATAAGTGGTTTATTGGACGGAAGTGGGGAATATACTCTTGTATATGAGGATAATGAAGGTGACAGGATGCTTGTTGGGGATGTCCCTTGGCAGTAAGCATCTTAGCTCTATGGATCTGATACTCTCACTTAAATTATTGTTTTCCCTTTTAATATTCTCACATATCTTAATGCTCTCTTTCACATTTTTCTGTCTGAAATAGTTTAGAAATAATTCTTATTCTCTTAACTAAAGTAGTACATAGGATTTTCATTATGTGTACGTACGTTTTAGTGTTTATATAAATTGCATGTGTGTGTAGCAAGAGTGCACCAATATTTGGAGCCTTCACGATTCCTGTATATTCATTCCTGTAGTAGTTTTCATCGGTTCGTTCTAATGGTTTAACGTTTGACATTTTCAGCATGTTTGTGTCTACTGTGAAAAGGCTGCGTGTGTTGAAAAGCTCCGACCTCTCGACACTTACTCGTGAGTTCCAAGTTGTTACACTGTTTAATTTTTCTGCTCCAAATGAAACTTGGGAACTAAAATTGGTAGTTTGATTTGCTTGTTTCAGGTGCAACTAAGCAGCTGACCTAATGATATGAATGAGCTAATGAGATGTAGAGTCAACATATCTATAAGAGAAGAGAGTGACTTGTTTTGTATGGAGTTTGAAGTTTTTTAATTGTTCTAGTGTAGTTGCAGAAGCAAAAAAATATTGATGTAAATTATGAATATTGCTGCTAATATTTGTGTTTTTGGGAAGGCAAATTAATCATTGCTTTCTTATGATTGTTTGTGCTACAGTTTCTAATTGTGTAACAAATTAAGACCTAAACTGTTCTCTCATGAGGATCAGCAGTTGAGTACAAGCAGAGTTTCACAATTTTGCAAAGCCATTTCAGTTAACCCAGGCTGAGACTGCAATTTTCGTCTATTATAACAACAAATTCAGTGCAAATTTCTTGGTTTTGTGGGTAAAGATATGGGTGTGTATGTTTAACAGATGAATTACTAACTTAAAGGACTGTTACAAAGAAAAATGATAAAATCGAAAATTAAACTATGAAAATTCTGTATGTTTTCAGTAAATGATTGAAGATCATCCAGTCAGATAGTAAAAGGATCTTTATCCATGAAAATTCTGTGCTGTAAGGCACTTCTAGGCAAACTCTCCTAGAGATAAAAATTGAATGTATCTGCAGGGGATATTATTAATTTCATTTGATGGTACAATAAAGGAGAGAGAATACCGAAAACGCTAGAGAGCAAAATGTAGAGTTAAAAGGTAGTTCCCTCTAGCAAGATATGGATTTGGTCACACTCCTAAGCTTGATCTTCAAGGTACATTGAATGAGAGGCAGCAAGAAGAGCAGCACCAATGCCAGAACCATCATTGGAGTGCACAAAAACGATGCTCGTTGCCAATTCCTCTCCGAGCAAGTCCTTCAAAGAGTTCTCTAAACACATTCTATATTCTGTATAGTGCTCATACAACCCGCCATCCATGGCTATAACCGTCCTTTCTGAACCACCCTGCTTAGGCGTATCTCTTCCCATCTTTTTCAAGATGCCCAATACCCCTGCAGCTGCAAGTCTTGCACCACGTGTTGCTACGATATTGCACAGCTCAACCACTAATTTCCTCGTCTTCAAGGAGGTATTAGATATCTAAATGGCAGAAGAAAAAATAGTGTGAATTCATGTTTGTTGATGTGTGTATCAATTATCAAGAAGTAAAGATACTACTGTTGATGGGAAAAAAATATCAACAACTTCAATCTCTTTTTCCTGCAGTTATTCTATTTGATTATCATTTAGGCACTTTTGTCGAATAATTTTAATGTATACGTATATCGATTTATTGTGTGGTGACATCTTTGGGGATAAAACCTTGCAATGTACTGCCAGCAAAATTTTCCATTTATTCAACACTATCTGATACAGGGATACTTCTTCAGGATTTGCTCACAGCAAGAGAAAATTATTCTGTTTTTGGGTCCATTGGAAACAACAATTCAACCTTCACAAGGTAGGGTAAGGCTGCATACACTGTGTATGTCGTTGTTCTAACTTTTTCAGTCTTTGTTTTTAAAGAGTGACAGAATTGAAGAGGTAATATTGTTCAGCGTCTATTCTCCTGAAAGTTACTCTACAAGGAAAGATGGCATATGTTGTACCCATAGGCAATGAGGAAACCAAAAAGAGGCCCTTGTTTTATTTTCTACAGTGTAAAGACAAATGAATAGCAACATTTCTTTTCTTGGTAACAGTCGAAAGGCAACAATATTTACCTCTAAAATATCCTTCAGCTTTTCACCAACCACTTTCAGATCAGGGGAAGTGTCATGATGCATAGCAGACATATCAGGTGTCCTGCATATTGTTAACATTTTTATCAGAGGTGCTGTTTGAATGTGGATAAATGGACAACAAAAGACAAATACCATGTGATGCAAGTGAAATAGAAACTAAAAGTCAATTACATGAAATATTTCTAAATGCAAATACCATCTCTTGTTTAGTACCGATTGATCATCCAGTAACATCTGTAAATAAATATGCTTCCTCGAAACTTAAATCTGCCCATGTTCCACTCTTTACTCATTATTATCCAGACATGTTGCAGAGAGAAATTGATATTGACTTGCGAGATTTTCATCTAATTACAAACAGAAAATAAATATACAAGTTCAACGCCTTAAGCCAATAGCCCATTAGAGAGGTGAAAAAGGATTTGCCAACCCTTGTTGATCATATTAGACCTTCAGCTCTATGCATAGAATTAATGAAGATCTGTTTTTCAGGTTTTTTTTTTTTTAATAATCGAGGTATCTGGGCTAGCATGCACCTAGACTAATTCCACAAGATACTTGCTACCTCCCACCTGCATTCCACAAATGCTTGGACAGATGAAAGGGATCAACTAATGTTTTTCACTCGGTTAGGATTTGAACCTGAAACTTCATGGTTCTTAACCCACTTTATTGACCACTAAGCCACACTTGGATGCGCTTTTTAGGTGGTTAATAAAGCAAATTTGCATTATAAGATTATTCATCAGCAATTCTGAAGTTACAAAGTAGTACCTTAACACAAATGAATCCTTGAGCTTTGGAGGGACCTCATCACCAAAAACGCCAGCTTCTTCAGCTACCCTGAGTAGAACTCTGCGTAAAATTTCTCCCAAGTACATGCCAGAAGTCATCTTCTCAAATATCTGTTAGGGATGAACGGAAATATTCCTCATGTGAGTCTAAGTAATCACAACATAAAGCAAGCCTACAACAATAAGTTATAAAAAATAGACAAGCAAGCACCTGTTCACCAGGATTCAAACTCTCATTATCCAACGCATGATCATACTCTGTCAAGGGCAGATGGGATGACCTAAAATTACCCCATTCCATATTGATAACCTAGAAAGAAACACAGGATGCATTTAGCAACTATCAACAGTGTCAGAGAGTGAGAGAGAAAAGCAGATCAAAAGCTACTGAAAGATCCCAACCATTTCACCAGATTTTGGCACAGGACCATGCCACTTTGGAATTGCCTGCACCCGTTCCACATAAGCTGCATTGGTCCCTGTACCTAAGATAACAGCAACAGCTACATCCTTTTGCGTATATTTACCACCAGCTAATGTTCCAACAGTATCATTCACCTTTCATTAAAACATTAATCAAAATCAATATTTTACAACTAAACATTACTTGACATATTTTCTGGTAAGTACTTCTATCGGTATCTTTTTTCCTCATACACTCTTAAATGGAACAATATTCTGCAGCACCAGATACACTCACCAGAGCTGAGACCCGCATATCAACACCTTTTCTTTTCATAGCTTTTGTGAGTTCTCCAACAACATCTTGGCCAACCTATGTCCAAGCAACTAGCACAAATTTAGATCCATTGGACTTTTACGCAAAGGACATTTCAAGTTCCCGTTTTAGTAAAGAAAGGCACAGATGATTAAATAAAATATATTTAGTGTGTGTGTTTGTGTTTAAGTAATACAATAAAAAATAACTATAAGCACAAAAGATAATGCTATGGAACTGGATAAATTGCAGTCAAGTGAAATATGAAATGAGAAAAACCATATGTTTGGAACTTTCTGATTCAGATGGAGTGATGCAGTTTTACTTCTCATCTAGATTTAGTGACTAGTTTCTTATACAAAACTTAATTGTGCTCGTATTGAAATCATCTACAAACAGAAGCACCAAACATAGGTTGCACCTAACATTTAGCACTTATCCGCACCTTTAATAACACTGCTTCCATAAATGCTGATAAAATCTTAAAATTTCTACTATCAAAATATTCTTTCAGGCCAAACATAGTTTAGCGTCTAGGCCAAACACATTTTGAAATATAAATCAGAAGGCTGTTCCAGTACTAGTATCCAAACCGTTCACTCTATATGTTATCTTCAGAACTAGTAGAAAATAATCTGAAATCAAATTGGAAAGAACACAAACAAGCTGCAGAGAGTGGATGGCTAGAATTACAAGGAACTACAATAAACAGGAAACACAAAGTAGCAAGGACAATGCATACCGCATCATCAATAGAGAAGCCTTTTGTCCACCGCATAATAGTCCCAGAGTTGATTGAAGTCTGCATTACTGGGAATGAGAAGGTGAAACCTAGTTCTCTCTGCTTACCAGGAGGTTGATGAAATTTTTCCTCTTCCACAGCAACAAATTTTGCAAGCTCAGCCGCAATATAATCAAAAAGTGCCTGAAATCATGTCAACTTTAGAATACAAAAGAAACAAAGTTAAACAATATAGCAGGCTGTAACATCTCAACAGGTCAAGTACTTACATCTGAAGTCCCAACCATCAAACTTGGAGGAATTGATGCCTCAGCAAATTCTTGATGAATAATACCACCATCTTTTCCACCCAATTGCACTCGCAATACTCGAAAATTTGTTCCACCAAGATCCAATGCATAAAAGACGCCAGCTTCATCACTAAATTAAAAGGGTATTGATGGAACAAACATTTAGTATATCCTCAGTTCATAATGGGATTAGACCAGCCACCATACAAAATACTTCAAATCACTCGAATAAATATGATTGACAACACGACTTGGCTGTACACTCTTTTGGCAGTTTAAAAGAGCACCGTAATACTGACATTCTGGATAGAAACAATGGCTGCAAATCACACATCATAACCAATGCATAGAAATTTACGTCAATCGCATATTGGAATGACAATGCTCAGCTCATCAATTTCAACTCAGGATATGTCCAAGGGACGTTGGGGTAATTTGAGGAGTACCTTTATACTGGAGAGCAAAATTCAGTTACCGCTAATAAAGTTTCTCTGTGCTGGATTACAGCTCTCTCAATGTCTTAAGTACATCAATGAATAGCTTAATAAAACAAAGAGGACAGGCAAAGCAGTAGAAAACAAGAAAATACAAGTATCAAAGTAGAATTCCCAATTTCTCAACTTCATGGAAATGATATCTAAATACTCCCCAACACTTCCATACAAAACAGAACCAACATTGAGAAAGACTGTTTTTTTAGCACATTCGTACTCTCCTCCGGATTGACTAGAGATTATAAATATATGCCTACATCTTAATCTGAGATCATCCTAGACAAATTTTTTTTAGCGAAAATAGCTTTTGATCCTTTAAATATTGGACTAAGCACATATAACCCTCAATTAAGTTTGACAGATCAGGTTCCACACAGCTACCGTCCCCAAAACCCCAGTAGCCAAATCTATAACAGCTGAACCGTAGAGCATCTAAGCTTCAATTTTGAAACTCAACTTACAATTATTATCTTACAAAGTTACCTTCTTTGATGAAAAATACTGAAATCAACAAAGAAATGCGACTTTCCGAACTATTAGTTCAGTGACCATTTTGAGAAATCAAAACAAAGAAAGATTCTGATTTCTACTAAAAAGATCATTTTTTTTCCTTTCTACCAATGAATTGATGACACCCATCAATAACGACAAATCATCACTGCTAGATTTCAATCCATACAAGCAATGCTTAAAAAAGAAGACTAACCCAGTTGGGAGATTATCGACATAGGTGATAAGCATCTTGAGCTTACTACCGCCTTCAGAAGCAAGTCCGGCGTGCATCTCAACAGTCATAGCATCAGCAACTTGCTTAAGCTTTGCATCTTGAGTCTTACACTTTTCCTCAAATTCACGAAGAATAGCCATAGCACGACCCCATTTACTAGATTTCCGCATCCGGTGGTTCACTATTAACGCCGCCACTGCACATACCGCAGCTGCACCAACCACGGCGGCTCCCACAGTCACTTTCTTCATTTTTTTTGCCGGAATTTGAGGTTGGCAAAAAGTTGGTCCACTGAGAAAAATGAAATCAGTAAAGTAAAAATTTGTGATTTTTAAGGAGAAATAATAAAAATTACAGAGAGGGTGTCTGTGTTGGTTAAGAAGGAGATCGGATCAAAGGAGAGTTCAGTAATTCAATGAGAAAAAAGGGGGAAATTTAAGGTTAATTTGTAGACTGGATTAGGATATATTCACTCTCTATTTATTACAAATTTAGATTTTCATAATTTTGCTTTGAATGAGAGTTAATATTAAAACAGAAAAATGACAAAAATAAAGTCTTACTTGTGTTTGGTAGTTGGTAAAAAAAAAAACAGAAAAAAAAAGTCTTCTACGATTAATGAATTGCATTATTCGAGAGATCACAAGAAAAATAAAATAGGTTAAAATTACACTAAATAAGTCCATTCAAATAGGCTTTTAGTATTTATTTTTAGTGTTAGATTTCTTTAATGTAGATTTGATTTGGTTAAGTAATTAATTAAGGGAAATGGATCGAGAGAAATTTTATGAATACTTGATAAGATTATAACCCTTAAATATAAGAGATTATTTGAGATTTATATATTTATTTTATCATATGCCATGTTTAATGTATTTATTAGATTTCGACACGCAAGTAAAATAGTACCCCTAGAATTATTCGAAACCAAAAGAGGTAGGAACAGCTAACCTATTTTCTAAATGATATCTTTATACTTTTTTTAATTATATATTGTGGAGAACAACAAATTTGTTCCTATTTATCAACAAATTTTATTTTTTCCCCAAGATTTATATTTTGTGGGATGTTGATGTAAGAGCAGACAGCCAAAAACGTCCTTCTCCCCCACGTTTGTTTGGATGGTTAGGGCAATAGAAGAAATATCACATCATATATATATCTTTCTTTGTTGCTAACTTTTATATTCTAGATATTTATTTGCTTGAGTTGTGTACAATATTAATATAGAAAACTTACAAAAAATATATCTTTCGATCATTAATTTATCAACACTATTCATAAATTAGATGTTAAAAGATATTTGACTGTAATTTTTCCTATTAATATATATGCCTTTTTCCAATTTTTCTTTGTATTTTTACAAAACGATACCTTCTACAAATACATCAATTTTTTATTTGGTGGTAAGAATAGAACAATGCCTGATATGAAGATTTAAACTAACATTAAAATTCAGATCATAGAAAATGATCACTGATTCATTATCACCAAATTTCGAACCATACACTTATGGCTCTAGAAAAAAAATTGTTATTTAAAAAAGGATCGTATAAAAATACTTTAATCTCTTATTTATTACTCCAATTTATTAAAAATAAGTAGTAATAAAAAAGGCAACTTAGAAATTAATCGAGGTGATGATGTATTCACCTATAAAGGAAATATATGAGTGGGATACACTAGATTAGAGACCTTTTCTTAGGCCAGTTGATCAAAGTGGAAATTAGGTGCATAAATTCTAATATTATTAAATTCTCATTTTCTTTGCACTTTACTTTTTCAGTATTAGAAAAATAAATATAATAAACGAAAGAGCCTCTCAACTATTTTGACCAACACATTACCAAAGCAATAGGTTTTTACTTTGACCTCACACAACTTGAATGAATGCAATCGTTGACCCTTCCATTGCCATTTTTTCACGGCATGAGATCATGCTATTGTTTTTAAACCAAAGTTACTAAGTTCGATCCAATCGATAACATGTACTTTAGCTCTGCTCCTGCGTTCACCTCGATTGATTCCACTGAATTACTACATCCTACCGATACATTTACAAGATAAATTTGTTCACCAAAACTAAAACCTATGAAAATAAATTACCTCAGTATTTTTTTTTTATGCTAAATTTTAACTTGAGATCTCACTGTTTTCAACGACTCTACTAATCACGAGGTTACACAATTGAAGTTGCCTTTCAGCCCAAAAGTGAATATTGGCCCAAACTACTATCTACAGAAAAGCCCAACTCGGTTGCATATCCAAAAGGAGTGGGCTATTTGCGGCCCACTGAATGTGGAATTTTCGTAAGTTATACGAAATCTCGCTGACAGCCCACATGCTCCAACGGTCATGTTTCTGAAATTTCAGATTTAAAAATGGATACCTACTCTTCTAACGGTCATCTTCTTCATTCCTTTGTTACTCTCTCCCTGACTGTTCGTTCATATATACCAAAACTTTTCATAAAAAAGAAAAAAGTGAAAGAGGGAAAATAAAGAAAGTAAATAGCAATTTTCTCAAATCAGAAGAAATTGATATTTGATTTCTTGTGTGACTCTGCCATGGATATGGGTACTACGCCGCCACCGAAAGGGACTCCATTATTGAGCTCTCCTAAGTCTTCTGCAGTTCCAGATCGTTCGCTTTCTGGTATGTTGCTATTTCCTTAATCATGAATATTTACACTAATTGACATCACCCATAAATTGGGTTCTTGAAACCCTTATATTGGGTTAAACTCCCACATTAGTTGGAGAATGAACTATGGGTCCGCTTATATAAATTTAGCCAATCCATCTTTTGTGAAATAGTTTATCTTTACATGCTATCGGAGCCGGTTATGGGGTGTTAGACGGGAATAAAGTTCCATATTTCTTTACATGATTACTGTGAAAGGTATTCATCACAAATTGTCTTAATTTGTTGATATAAATGTCTTTTTTTTTCTACTAACAGGGTCAAGAGAATCGAATGAAAATGAGCAACCACTTAACCAGAAACCCATGACTAAGAATTTCATGTCACCCACCATATCTGCAGCTTCCAAAGCTTCAGTTCCAATTAGGAAGAAGATTTTGACAGAAAGAAACGAACTTTCCACCACTTGTGAGAGCCTTCCTCACAAAGCCTCAAATGTTGGGTCTAAGACCAGTTCCCTAAATTCGACCTCTCATCGTTCTGGAAAATTACCTATTTCTACCTACAGTTATGCCTCTGAATCTGAGAATGATCAAGAAAACAACTCTGTTGTTGATTCCTCATATAAGCCATATGACCCTCTTACTAATGACCTCGGCCCTAGACCTAAGTATCTCCGCTACCAGCCAAATAGGCGTTGTGGGACCTTTCTTGATCCTCAGAAATCTGATAATCAAGGGTCATTGCAGCAAACTCAAGATCCCTCAAATCTTCCTGAAAAATATAACCTGGAGCCGGAGAATGATGAAGATTTGGTGGATAGTGTTGAGGATGATGAGGAGGAAGTGGAAGAGGATGTCGACCGGGAATGGAGTTTGAAAGGGGTCTTCAAGATTCTGCTTTTGTTGGTTGTTTTCTTTCTGTCAGGCTCAAATTTATCATCCATGGACTCTGTGGTGAGTTCAGGTTCTGGTATTATAATTCGGAAGAACATCTTTGAAGCTGTTTTCTATGAAATTTACGGGAGTGAGAGCTCATATGTGGATCAGCCTAAGTATTTACAAAGTGGTTTTCTGGAATTGAGTCAAAGAGAAACTAATGATGAACTTAAGGCAGTCGAAATTGTTGAAGATACTGTGGAGTTGTTGGAAGTGGGAAGTGCTGAAATGGAGGAAACAACTGAGTCACAGGAAGGACTGAGTGCGGATGTTGATATTGATCAGGACAACACGGAGGTCGAAGTTACTCATAGTGTTGTACATGGTGATGAAGAGGAGGAAACCATGTCAACAGCTGCTGATGAAGTTACTGTTTCCAATGAAGTGGATGGGTTTGATGAGCAGCTGCTGCAAAGGGATCAAGTTCTTGAGAAGAATGATCCTGAACAAGAGAACCTTGAAGTATTGCTTGATGACATTTCAAGCTCCAAATTTGAGCTAGCAGAAGTTGACAACAACGTTGAGCAGGTCGAAAAAACCTCACAGGAACAAACTGGAGAAGTAGAAATACCGGAGCCAGTATCAGAAGGAGCTGAAGAAATTGAAACAGAACTTGAAATCAGCAATCTTGACACTGAAATAGAGTCGGAGAATGCTGAAGTAAAAGAAAATGGACTTAGTAACGCTGTAATTGTCGTTGGAGTTTCAGCAGCTTCAGCGCTTTTGGTTGCCTCTATGGCTATCATCTATGTTACAAGGAAACCAAATGCTTCTATTGAAACTCCTCAAGCTGAAATACTCAACAACTCAGCTATTGCTAGTGTTGAAGGAGAACTCTTAGAGAAGAAAACTGAAACTTCTGCAAAGGTTTCATCTTTACAAGAACCACTGAATTATCCCTCCGAAAATCCCAGGAACATTGGATCCATTACACAAGCTTCATCTTTGTGTGGACCAACGAAAGAAGCATCGAAAGAGATCAGCCACTTCAGTGCACCAAAGATTGAACTACTTGGTGAAATGATGGTTGGAGAAGTCAGCAGCTCCCTTAGAAGCTGTGTTAGGAAAAACAACATGATTGAAGCAGAAGGTAGCAACACTAATTTATCTAAAGGTGTTGTTTTACCTCCTGCTCAGCCATCTGTTGTGGAAACAGATTCTCCATCATATGGAAGCTTCACAACTGAAAAGAAGATGTTGAAGAAAAAGGTATGCTGCAAAGTTCAAGTTAATTTTATGTAGACCTTTCTTGTATTTGGATTAATTCTCTAACTATTTTACTTGTAAAAACAGGTGGAGAAAGATGGAGAAGAGATCAAGAAGGTGGTGTTGACAACCCCAGTTAGGAGATCAAGTCGAATTCGAGATCGTATTGGCATGTCCCCTTGAATGAATTATTTACTGTAGGAGTTTTTCGTTTGTTTTAGTGGAAACAGCATCTCTGTTGTTTCATATTCTTTGATCTTCTTACAGATCACATTCTAGGAATTAATGTATCAAGTGCAAAGTGCAAAAGCATTAGAATTGTAACTTGTAGGAAATGATGATCTTAACTTTCAATGGAGAGAATTCACATATCTTCTATGAATATTTTGCAAGCTAAGAGAGATAAAGATCAATGCATCCAAATATCTGCAGAGCAATTAAACAAAATTGAAAATAATATATCCAAAAATGCAATAACATATCCAAAATTGAAGTATAAATACTACACAACTCTTTCTCACTCTCTAGCTAGATCTCTCTTTCTGTTGAATAAACACTACACTCTCCTTATTTTCTTTTTTCTCTCTCTCTACATCTCTTGCACAGGAATTAGAGGGAGCCTGCTCCTGCTGATAAAACTTGCCTTTCCATTAGTAAAAGATAATGATGAGCTTCTTGAAGCTTTCTTCAATATAGTTGCCTTAGGAAGAGTATATGACTTATAAGAATCTAATCCAGCACCATAGCTCTTACAAGACTTCATTTTTCTTCTGTATGGTGATTCTTTCTTAGCAAGATCTTCTAAACTTGTCACTCTTGACAAAGATGTAAAAGACTGTGATTTCCCTTCATAAAACTTAGATAATCCCCTCCTGCAACATCAAGAAAGGTATAAGCTTTTCACTCTCATTTCTCATTATAATAACAAGATTCATTCATTCTTTTGTCAAAAAAACTTACTTGATTGGTAGTTGTGACATGAGGGATGATAAGTCATACAAAGCTCCATCATCAGAAGAGGGTGATGAAGATGCATCATCTGTTGTATCAAGTGAAGATGAACAACAAGATCCATTAGAGATGTTTGATGATCCTTCACCAATGGATGATGAAATTGATGATGAAGATGAATGGCTCATATTATCACAAATTTCACCATGATCTAATTCATGTCCTTCATCTATCATCCACAATTGATGCTCATCTTGATTAATCTTCTCCATATGATTCAAATTTTCTTGATTCTTCAAATTGAATAAACAGATTTAAGATAAGATAAATAGATATAGATATAATAATAATAACAATGTGTGAGTTAGCAAAAAGCTTTAGTCTTTATCTTTTATAGGCACATACAATAACAAAACATGGGATTGTTTGTGATTTCTAGGAAGGCATTTATATATATGTACAAGAAGATAATGTGTGGATATAAATAAATTAACATTTACTTTTTAGGACTTTATGACAGCTAAGAACACAGAAACTTGCGTCACACCCCCAACTAATTACCGACACTTGTCAAACAACCACACGATCGTTATACAAAGCTAAAATTTGAAATTTATGAATTCTCAATTTTTCATCAAACATATAACACGCTTCGTTCAAAATAAATATTTTGCATATATGTAATGATTTTCTCTTATATAAATACAAGATTTTTAGAGAAAAATTACTGAATTCGTTTGAATTTGTCGTTTGATATTATACACGTGTCAAAAAGTGATGTAGGTAACACGGCAAGAAATGAAACATTTTTGTGATAATAGAGAAATTCTTAATTTAAGATAATAATATTTAATTGAATGAATGAAAAAAATATAAGTAGGGCTTATCCAGAGATTCGATATTATCTTGTCTTATGGTTTGAAATAAATGTCTTGACTTTAAAAAATTGCACTAAGTTGAGAAAAAGAGGATAAGCTCTATGACTATGAAATTAATATTATGATATATATTAGCCACCAGTATCTGAGTCACCAGCTAAGTCCACAAATATAAAAATAATAAATAATAAATAATAAAAAAGCATATTCTTTTTTATTTTTAGTTGTGGCTTTATGATAAGAAGCAAGTTGTAGATAAAATCATTGACTAGGAGACATGGGGGCCATTCTTGCATGCCACTTTTTCTACCTACTTTATCCTTTTCAATTTTTTTGAAACACCCTCAAGATTTAGGAAGAAGAAAAACATCTCAACGCTTTTTTTATATCTCTTTTTCGAATCCAATTCAATATATTTACCTTGATTAGCTTTAATTTAAATTGAATTCAACTCAATATATCTATTTTGATTAGATTTACAATTCAAATTAATTATTCGATTGTCTATTTATTCTATTCACTGAATCACTATTTATTTTTTTATCTTTGGTATCATCAAAATATATTTATATATACTCTAATGGTATCAAGTAATATTGATAATGGAGTTCGATCCCACAACACTAGTGTGAAAAATATTTTCATCGCTCATCTATACTATTAAGTTGTCAATCATTTTTGTTAGAAATTCACAAATTAATATACATATCTATTTATTTAATTTTATATTATAAATACAAAATTTACGAAAAAATTAATAAATTCGTCGAAATCTATGAACCCCGCCTAGCTCCGCTCTTGGAGGGGTCAGAATAGGTTTTTTTAATAGAAAAAACGTGAAAGTAATCGTACTGGTTAGTCTCCAAATACGGAACATTACTGTAATTTGAAAAGGTCAAATATTTTGGGCTTTGTTTAAGAATCCTATGATGTTTAAACTATTTTTCCTAATTCTTTTTTTCTTTTTGGGTTATGACTCTAAAATTTTCTATACCATACAAAATAAAGAGAAAAGTGGTAAAAGACTTGGGGGGCTGTTCAAACCAAACTGACAAAAAGAAAAGGCTTGATTTGATATTGAATGGAAAAAAGGGGGAAATAATCAAAACTATATATAAATAATAGAATTTTCTAAAAATATATGTTAGGAAATATTTGTGATTCTTTTATTGGGTATAATAACATTTAATAAAACTTTATAGGGCATTTATTTTTATATATTTTATATTTTATATAATGCTTAATTCAACATGCATCATTTTAGTTATCAAGTGTTGTTGAAAGGTGAAACAAAAATTATATTCATATTTCAAAATATATTAACTTTGTATAATTTCTTTGAATTTGAGAGTGTCAATAATTATTATAATTTAATTATGTTTGAACGTGTGCATCTTTGAAAAAGTATTTCTATCATGTAATATTTAATCTATAATTCTAATTTAAAATAATAGTTATGAGATAAAAACTAAAATAAAAAGTCGATAAAATTGAACCGTTCAAATTAATTTAATTGTAATAAAAAATGAATCAAATCAAATTATGAAAAAGTACATATAGAGAGATAAGGAAAAGAAAGAGGTCTATTCGAAAATACATCAACACAACTTCGCTGCGATGGACCTTCTTATCCTGTTATCCATCAATCTTTTTTGTTTCTTTCTTTTCTTTATATTACGTCCGCAAATTGATATAAAATTAAATTTTATTTAGATATGATAATTAAATTTGTTAAATTAATTTTTTTTTTCAAATGAGCAAGTTCATAAATAAAGTATCAGAATATCTTAAGTGTCTCATTGAAAAATTAAATACTTTTACATTTCTTTATTAATAAATATTTACTATATAAATTCAACATCTCCTTACACGGAATATAACTCTTCTTTTTACGAAATATAAATTTATAGGTCACTTTTTATATATTTTTTTAAAATCATGATTTGAAATTTGAAATTATGTATTTTAAAAAATTTAAAACGTTAAATTTAAATCATAATCCTAAATCACATACTCAAATATTAATTTAAAATCGTAATTTCATATCGCAACTTATTCTATTATATATCCCCACTGGACGGTGGAACGATAATTGATGAATTGAATCTATAGAAGTGGCAGCTATGCATAAGAAAGAGTTGTTCTCCCGGATTAGATGCCCGCACCGAACCCATTTTCCCCTCTATTGAAACTTCTCATTTCTAAAATAGTTTTGTGATTATTCAAGAAAAATAATTTTTTAAAAGAAACGTTTTTCCCTTAGCCTTTTATTTTGAATATGATAACCACGTAACGCAAATAAAAGGAAAATAACTAGAAGCACAACAATAAAATAACTTATTATTATCATGTTGAGTTTGTTAAAAAAAAAAAAGAGCAACTATATGATTTAAAATATGAATAATTGGACTTGTTAAGTAGTCACTAGAAATCTAGAAAGATTTGATCAAATCAAAGGAAAGAATATAAAAGCTACAAATAACTCGGTTTCAAATTGTCCAGTCAACTTTGTTTGGCTTGTGTCAACATGACATTCTAATTTTTCTAGAAATTAAACTTTTCAATTATATAGTAGTATTTTCAGAATGTTATATCCCTATTTCTCCATACTATATTCATAAAAATACATATTTTCAAATTCAAATAATATTCAACACTTTTCTCAACTTGATTATTATTTGAAATTATCTTGTGGCTGGAATTCCATTGCGGATTAAGAATACAAATAAAATTATTTTCTCAACGATACGAAAGTAATATTAGAACAAAAGTTAAATAATTTTATATAGTACTAGACAGTGATGGAGCCAAGAATTAGTGAGCACTGACTTATTCAAAGTGTATGAAACCTACTAAAGGGATCTGAAATTATCGGGCTACAAAAACGTCCCTTTATGTCAAGAATGTCCAAAATATATTATTTAAGCACTTTGTGTATCATTTTACTTATATATACAAAAAAAAAATCCAACAAACGATATACAAATTAGACCACCCTGACTTTGCATGTGGTACCAGAGCCCTTTCCTTTTTTTTTATTCCTCTCTAATAAGAAGAGAAATTAAAATATTACAACAATAACATATATATTAGTGTAACTCGACCAATCTTATTTCTATCGTGTAAAGCTAAAATATTATCCTTAAAAAGAAGTTTTAAGATAGGGTGTAAACACCAATTGGGTAAAGTTATCATAGACCACAAAACTTTTTTGTCTAATCAAAACGAAAACGATGTAACCAATGATTTTTCTATATTGTTAGCACCACATGAGTTGCAGCCTCTGCAAGGAACAATTACAATTAATTAATGATAGGAAAAAAATAACATACAACGTGAAGGGCCTCCATTTAATCACGTTGAAGGCACGTGTCTGAACAAACAACAATACGGCCCAATTATAATCGTGAAGTTTAGGTAGAGTAGAGTAGAGTACATAAATCTTATCCTATTTTTTGAAATATAAATATTATTTTTGATAAATTATTGATTATTTCAATATTATTTTTGATAAATTATTGATTCAATAAAAAATTATTCAAAATCAGTTCGAGAAAACTTTTCCTACTAGAATATCCAATCAATATATACTTCATTCTATTTTAATTTGTTTAAAGATAATATCGCTTTTATAGTTATAAAAATAATTTAATTTTAAACTTTCTTCATGCTTTTATAAGTACAAAATTTCATAACATATTAAAAATTACAAGTTTCAATCTTTTTTACAAATTTCATGCTAAATAAAATTATGCTTCATAAGTTGAAACATAAGTATCATCCAATTTTGAAAATAATAATAGTGTGAACAGCAACTTGAAGATGAAATAGTGACTATCAAAGATTGTAGTAACATGATAAATCTTTTTTCAATCTTAATAAGTCTCAAATTTGAGCCTACGAATGAAATAGACCTCCATATTATCCAAATTTAGAAAATCTTTTTGATGCAAATTCAAATAAGTCGTACCTAAATAAGAGATGGAAAAAAAGAAAGAAGAATTGTGAGGGGGAAATTGTCGGGGCAGTATTATGTGGACGACTAGCTTATTTTCAATATGGGCCTGTCATGATGGGCTTTTGAAAGAACAGGCCTGTCATGATGGGCTTGGGCTCAGATTGCTCTTCTCCTTTCTCTTTCTGTTAATTAGATCGATTCTGCTTTAATCAAAGACGTTTTTTTTTTTTGATGAAATTTAGATATGCTAGCTATTTCTATTATTTTTTCGTTATATATTTGGTTTGCTTACGAGGATCATACTATGTTATGTGTTAGTGTAAGTTATCGCATTATTTTCTATTTCTTCACACTCATTATTTATGTAGCGTGATTGACTGTCCTTTTGTATGATATGTTTTAATTCTTTGTTCTGCTCACTGTGCATATATATTAAACAAAATGTACAGTGAGTAAATACATATCTTAATAAAAATGACGCAAATATATAACAAGTAATGCCGCGTTTGGTCAGTTTCATGTTTCAAGCAATGTAGCCCCCTCCTCCCCCAACCCTTGTTTAACTTGATTTGAAGTACGAAAAACAAACTAACTAATGTTGCAACAAAAGAAATAATACAAATTATCGTTATTGATGTGTTTGCAATAAATTTTAAAGTGACAGAAAAGAAATTGCAATCACAAAAAAATATGGAGAAACATAACTTTATTGATAAATAGTGCGGTACAATTCTGTTCATCCATTGATTCTACTCTCCTAAGATTTATCCATGATTCGAGGGCCGTTAGTGGCGTATTTCTCAAACTAGGATGATTTGGACTTGATCTACATAATTTCAGGGGCGTTAGTGGTGTATTTCTCAAACTAGGATGATTTAAACTTGATCTACGTAATTCGAGGGCCGTTAGTGGCGTATTTCTTGAACTAGGATGCTTTAGATTTGACCTCTATATGAATATTCCATCATTTGTGGAATATTCGAGATGTCTTTTAAGGGAATTTAGTACCCTTTATATAGGTACGAACTAGGGTCTACAGTTGAGTAACCTCCAAGAATTCTAATTGAAACTGAACACACTTTCTAGAGTCTCAATTCGAATTGAACACGTCTTGTAGAGTCCCACAAAATTTCAATGTCTACAGCATGTACTTGAAGCATCTAAAACTAACACTATATAACTAGGTATAAAATATTTTTTCTATTTATATATTACATATTGACAAACCTTGACTCAGGGGCGGAGGCCACATATACTGAGGGGGTTCGTCCGAACCCCCTCGGCGGAAAATATTATTATTTATACAATGTTAAAATTATTTTTTAGATATGTATAATGGATGTCGAACCCCCTTCCACTAGTTTGTATGTTTATTTCTCAGATTTTGAACCACCTTATTAAAATTTTTGGCTCCGCCACTGCCTCAACTTATTCGTGAATTTATTTCTTTATACTTTAACACTCTTTATAAATATTCTGACTCTATCATTGATGATCCGCAATATTGAAACGGTGATAAAGAGTCGTTTATAAGCATAATAATAGTCATGCGCGGCATTGCAACGTATGGATTAGTAATGAAATAATCCGTTATATTATTGTAGATTAAATTAGTTATTTAGAAAATGAATACTTTTGTCTTTTTAAAAAAAATTAATTTTCGCATTTCAATATACATGTTCTTATGCATATTTATTTTTCTTAGGAGGCCAATAAAACGATGCCTATTATGTTTCTTAGTAGGCCAATTAAATAGCTTATTAATTCTTGCATTTTTATTGTTCATACTTCATAATATCTTCAACGCGTGTTAAATATTTTAAATGTACTCATTCTGGCCATACTGATTATTTTTTTTAAATTATTTAATGAGGGCACATTTTTCAAATTTTATTTTTTGTGAGGCCTATAGTGAAACAAAATGATAGCCGCCAGCCCGCCACTTATTCCCTAATTTATTTATCTGTCTACGGATTACATTTTCACCATCATCTTAATTATTGAACTATAATCCAAAATAAATAAAGTATATTAATAAGCGTGATTTCCTTCATTATTTTATCATCAAACAAATACAAAAGTAAAAGACATATATGATTGCTTGAGATTTCCGTCCAACTCATACAAATTATTCCATTTGATCTTCATTTAATCATTTATCTTGACAATCTCTTTTAAAACGATAACTAATTTTAGTTAAATTTGTGTGTTTAAAGCTACCAATGTGAATAATTTTTAAGATATCATTTCAACTTTGGCTTCGTAATGTTAACTTTTGTTGTGATTTACTATAATACGCATTCATACCTCATACCTCAGTTGTTAACACAACTCTATATATCCTCTTCAGCTTTGTGCTTTAGATTAGAGGTTCCTCACATGACCTATTTATTATGAAGTCAGATCGATCAATGTCCAAACAGAGACGTCATGAACAGTAGGAACTGATTTGCTTGCACAAACACAAGAGAAAGCGATACTGAATAAATAACAATTTCATTTTCAAATTTCGAAGGAATTAAGAGCTATTGTCCTCTTATAGAAGAATGAACAAAATATTTTTTTCAAATTTTTTATGTATAAAAATACTTTTTTTTTGATAAAAATGACAAAAATATGTCATATAAATTAGGATCCGACAAAGTTAAAGTGTGTAACAACAAGTTTGGATAAAGTTAAACTGTATTTTAAGCTAATTTCCCTTTCTAAATAGTCTAAAAAAAGAAAATAATACTACCTAAAATGGACAATGAATGTACGAGTAAAATTATTTTAAACTGGTATATTCTTTAACACGTGACTAATATGATTGAACTAATGTGCCTTTTTGGGCTTGATCCATTTCTTATGCATTCATATTTGATGCCAAAATTTCTTTATGAAAAAAAAGTGTAATTGTCGTCGCTTTAGTCTTCTGATAGAATATGTGTTAGCAAATAATAT
>JAJOOS010004905.1:0-15259 GCA_029582725.1 Solanum chiquidenum
TCTAGTCAGTTTAGAGGCTTATTTCAGACATAGTTAGATTCAGCTTAGTTTTGAGTTAATAACTTCTTTGTATTAAACTCATCAGTTATCATTTATCTCAGTTATAGTATATGGGTATTCCTCATCTTTTCATTTTATTTATGATTTAGCTTCCGCATCAGTTTATTATCTTTAGTATGCTCATGATCATGCCAGCAGGGTTAGCTTGGGATCACTTGTGGTCCTAGGTCCCGTGTCCGCGTCTCGGGGGTAGTCTCGGGGCGTGACAAAATGGCATCCGTTTGAAGGCAAAAGTCACATAAGTGCAAGTGAATGTGGTCTTCTCTTGGTCTTCCAGAGCTATGGAGATATGACTGTTGTCCGAATAACCATCAAGAAAACAATACCAACCCTTATCAGCAATGATCCAACATTTGATCCATGAAAGGCATAGGGAAGTGATCTTTTTCTATCCAAGCATTCAATTTTTGGTAGTCCATGCATAATCTCCATCCAGTCATAGGCCGTATCGAAACAAGCTCGTTCTTTGCATTAGGAACCAAAGTAATCCCACCTTTCTTGGGCACACACTGCACAAGACAAACCCAACTACTATCTGTAATGGGATAAATGACTCCAGCATCCAACCACTTGATGATTTCCTTTTTAACTACCTCTTGCATAGGCGGATTTAGTCTCCTGTGGTGCTCAAAACTAGGGTTGTGATCCGGCATGAGTTGGATTTTATGAGAACAAATGCCAGGAGGAATCCCAATAATGTCCGCAATAGTCCACCCAATAGCCCGCTTGAATCTTTTCAACACAGAAACCAATGCCTCAACTTGTTCACAATTCAAATCGGCGGCAACGATGACCGGTAAAGTACCAACTCTCCCCAAAAATACATACCTCAAATGTGATGGTATACCCTTAAGCTCCAATTTTGGAGCCTCTTCAGCAGACGATTTTGCAGGTAGAGAGTCGCGATTCTTCATATCTAACTCCAATCTCTTTGGCTTGGAACATAATTTGAACCTATCAAGTACGGCGACTAATTCATCATAGTGTTTAATACCATCACCCACAAAATTCATCATTACCGCTGCCAGTGCATCAATACCCAACCTTTTTTCAATAGACACTTCAGAACCTCACTCCATAATATGATCCATCACTGAAACTGACTTAAAATCCCTTTCCTACTTCATGGACCTACATATATTAAAAGTAACCTCTTCACTATTCAATTAGAACTTCATCTGCCCTGTTCTATATCAACCAAGGCATGCCCAGTAGCAATGAATGGTCTCCCTAGGATGATGGGAACCTTAAAATCAACCTCACTGTCAAGTATCACAAAATCTGCCG
The DNA here is from genome assembly GCA_029582725.1 of Solanum chiquidenum. Lineage (NCBI taxonomy): Eukaryota > Viridiplantae > Streptophyta > Magnoliopsida > Solanales > Solanaceae > Solanum > Solanum chiquidenum. The sequence goes on from JAJOOS010004905.1 coordinate 1,348, forward strand.
GAAGAATAAATGACTCCACTTTCACAAGTACATCTTGGAGAACACCAATGGTCCTCTTCACAGTTCTATCGGCCATGAGTAATCACATCACAGTCAGTTTTGGAGCCCCTAAACTCAACTTCTTGTAAATAGACAATGGCATCAGAGTAATACTAGAACCCAAATCACACAACACCTTCGTAAAATGCAATAACCCAATGGTGCATGGAATAGTGAAAGCACCAGGATCCTCTTTCTTCTGCACAAGTGACCTAGTAGCAATAGCACTGCAATGTTGCAACCTATCATCATCCTCAAAACTGACGGCCCTCTTCTCAGTCACCAAATCCTTCATAAACTTTGCACATCCAGGCATTTGATCCAAAGCTTCTATCAACGAAACATTCATGGAAAGCTGTTTCAACATAGTAATAAACCTGCGGTATTTTCCTTCTTCATTCTTCTTTACGAACCTCCATGGGAATGGAGGTAGAGGTCTAGGCATGGGAACAATTTTTTGGGTTATCTTCCCTTCCTTCTCGGTAGCATTCTTGGACTCTCCCGTAACCTCAATCTCATCATCATCTTTCTCAACCAAAATTTCAACCTCAGATGGTATAGGTGGAACAATTGTATGCATACCCCCTCGAGTAGTGACTGACATACAATGCCCATCATTCTTTAGATTTTGGATTGTGTTTCTAGGAAGTGTGCCAGGCTGACGTGGGTTGACTGTAGTGGACAACTAATTCATCTGTTGCTCAAGTTGCTTGATCGATATTGCATGGGCATTAACTCTTTGACCTATTCCAGATAAGTCAATTTGCATCTCCTTCATATTCTCATCAGTCGAATTAAACCTCTTCATCATCTTCTGCATCATATCATCAATCTGTGACATATTACCCCTAACTTCCATATTGCTAGATTACCAATTTTTTGGAGGAACATAAGGACCAATCCTATCATTTATGTTGCCATTGTTGTTCCGATTGTAGGTTTTGTTGTAATTGCAGTTCCCATCCCGAACATACTGACCCTCTCGGCTGTAGTTGTCATAGTTTCGACCTTAGTTTCCTTGCCTTTGGCACCAATTATCCGAGTTGGAACCTTGAGCGTTGGCTTGGAAATCCCCCGTCTGATCATTCACCAAATAAGAATCCTCCTCATAGTAAAATTCCTCAACCGGTGGTGGTGGAGTCCTAGTCAAATAATTCACCGCATTTACCTTTTCTGGGCCTCCGCTTACATGCTTCAACACCAACCCAATTTCTATCCTTATCTGAGCCATCTCCTCATGAATGTCATCTGCGGATTGATTAGGTGCAGATTGCCCTGCAAAAGTGCTTCTTCCAGTGTCTGACTTTCGAGTACTCCATGCTTTATTGTTTCGAGAAATCTTCTCCAGTTTCTCAGTGATCTCCTCAAAAGTTCACTTACCATATGATCCTCCAGCGATAGTATTAAGCACAACCTTACCATTATCATCTTGACCTCTGTAGAAATACTCCTTCAGTGACTCATCATCAATGTTGTGGTTCAGAACACTTCTTAAGAATGCAGTGAACCTGTCCCACGAACTACTCACAGACTCTCCAGGTAGTGCCATGAAGTTGTTGAGTTTATCTTTGTGGTTTAACTTCTTTGACAATGGAAAGTACTTGTCCATGAACACCTTGTGCAATTGATCCTATGTATGAATTGAGTTGTACGAAAGCTCAGAAAACCATACAAAGCATCACCGGTCAATGATAGATTGAAGACTCTCAACCCTATGATATTCATATCCAACTACGGTCGCCCCACACAACTTTTACAAACACTTCTCAACTTGGCAATGTGTCCATGCGAATCTTTCGAAGCCATACCAGAAAATAACCTCCTTGTTGTAAGCATCTGCATCAAACTACTAGTCACCACGAATGTATGCCCAGGAGGTAGAGGAGGGAGAACTATGGGTCCTTCAGATTCGACAGTGTTAAATTCAACACTGTAATTATCACGCAGTCTTGGTTCAGGTGGGTGATGTACCCTCAATGCATCTCCAAGTAGATTATCACCCTGAATCTGAGCATTCTCATTATTCACTTGTTCCTCAGGCTCCTTTATGACTGGATTATCACGGACCCCTGGATTATTCATCTTTCTCAAAGTTTTGCTCAACTCTGGATCGTATGGGGTCAGTGGTTCACCTCGACTCCATGTACTTGGCATACACTAGAGCAGAAACCTAAAGAAAACAAAAACAAAAGAAAATGTAAAATTGAAATAATTGACTAAAGTTCAATAATGTAGTTAAACTCAATCTAAAAGCCTTATTCCCCGGCAGCGACACCAAAATTTCATACGCTCTAATTACACCTATCTAAAGAATCGTAAGCGATCATTATCAAGTAAAGAACCAAACTTGTAGATTGGGGTCGATCCCATGATGAATATGGTTTAGACTTAAATTTAACTCACGATTATATTCATTTAGTCAACTTATTTCTGAGACAAGTAAGTATAGGGGGTGGGGGATTTGTGAAACAAATAACTGATTGTTGGTTAATTAATCAAGTGAGAAAGATTCGAACTTCGTTGTAATAATTGAGAGAGAGAAACTAGGGCGTATGTGTTCCTCATGAGCTCTTAGCACTGTAATCCTAATAATACTAATCCTTTCCTAGAGTATCACATGCAAAGTGGTAAGTTAGGTATCACTAAGTGCTTGGTCTACCAAATAGGAAATTTCACCCCACACCTTGATCCGGCTACGTGTGTATAATTTACTAAGCCTTACATTTACCTCAGATTAGACATCACATCAATGTTTGACTTAGTTTTCACCCTCGCACCAATTGGCATTAGACTATTAGATAGTATCACACTAAATCTCTGTTGATAATTCTTTTCTTAATAACTACCTCCTTGGTCCGGCAAGTAGCAACAAGGAGAGTTCTAACGCGAGCACTCATTAAAAATATTTCTAAACGAAAGAATTACAAATACATGTATCAACACTAGTCAAGAATTAATTAGTTATTATTCATACATTGTTAATTGCTCATGGTTCCCACAACCCTAGTTGTGGATTTAGCTACTCATGCTTGAAAGAACACAATTCATAATTTTAGAAGAAGAATTCATGAACTTACGTGTTGAGTAGAAGAAACCTGTAATCTCCAATTGAAATTCAAAGTAAAAATCTTATTAACCAAACTTAGGAAATCAAATTGCCAAAGTTTGAAAGTTAATTCCTAAGAAAATACCAAGAACTAAAATAATACAATAGTGTCTAACCCCTAAATATCAGGTTTACATCCCTTATTTATAGAAAAACATGTCCTAAACAAAAAGGAAATGAAATAAGGAAATAATCTTTTCTAGATGTGGCTTTAATCGACCATACTAACCTACAGACCGTGGACTTACCTAAGGTCTGTAGGTCCCTTCCATGGCTTAAGACTTATGAAATTTCTCAGAAGTTTGGAACCTTCAACTCCCAGTTGCAATCGACGGACGTGCAGTACGGACCGTGGGTCCTTTTTCGTGGCTCTGCACTTAAAACTTTTTATCAGGTACTGGAACTTCAACTCTCAGTGATCATTGATGGATGTGCAGGACAGCCCGTAGGTAAACCTACGGTCCGTCACTCGCCTCCGTAGTTCCACACTTAGTCAGACTGCCCAGATGAGCAATCCACGCCTACCCACTGACGGACCGTGACTGGACCTATGGTCCGTTGGTCACTTCCGTGGGTGGCCACTTCTGCAAAATTTCAGTTATATCTCTCTCAACCTTTTCCAAGCCTATTTCCTATAAATTTAGCACAATAAACATTAGTTCTAATACAAAATGGCCCTAGACACACACAACTCTTAAGTGGAATGTATTAAAAATATTGTAAACTCATGGTATATCACCCATATGCTAATTCATCACTGCATTATATCAGGTTACTAATATTGTCACGATTCGAGCCTACACCTTGGATAGGGCCGGCACTCGAGAACGATTGCTAGTCCTCAAGCGAACCCTCATTCTGGCTGACTGTGAGCGAAAAACTAACTTAAGCATACAAAGCTTAAAACTGGATAAAATTCAAGTCTTTAAAACATTTAACAAAATAAATGAATAAACTTCTCAAACTCTACGGTCTATCTATGAAGACTCTAAATGACAAGGATGGAAGTCGGGATAAGACCCACGAATTCTTGACAAAACTAAAAAGTAAATGGAATCCTCTGAAAGGCAAGGAGGCTCACCATAGCTAGCTCGAACTGCAAGCGATATCAATAAAGATTTTGTTGATGACCCTGAATACTTGTAGCTGCCTCATAAAATGATGCAGACCAAAAGGCGTCAGTACATGGAATGCACGAGCATGTAAGGGGAATTCTAAAACATATACATAAGCTTGAACTGATGGAAAATAAATATACCTACATTTTCTCAACTCACTCAACTTAATTCAACTCAAAGAAACTAGTTCAACTCAACTTAGAGAAAATAGGGCTCAACTCAATAACAAGATAATCAACTCAGTGAAATATAGTTAAACCCAACTCAGAGAAATAAGGCTCAACTCAATAATAAGATACTAAATATAGTTCAACTCAACTCAGAGAAATAAGTCTCAACTCAACAATAAGATACTCAACACTCGATAAAGCAACAATAAAAGATGCCATATATGGAAAGCTTTTAAAACAATAGATAGCAACTCATTGTATTGAAGAATACAATAATAACTCCGTTTGTATATAGAAATACAATATAGCTGTGTGGGAGATTCTCTAACCGACAACCATCACTATGAGCTATGTGATGATACCGCGTCTAGCCCACGCTGGCAGAACTGTCCTATACTTCGCCATGGTATAGAACCTACTACTAAGTGGATCTACTAGTCTATTCTACAAGCATTAAGGAATCATCTAAAAAGTATGACCTTTTCTACCCAGGTTGGCTACATGGTTTATGGGGGTTGTGAGTTGTCTGAACTCTCCCCCATATTGGTGCTCAATACTACTACCAAAATATAACTAGCTCATATGTTGAAAAACATAACTTGTATGTGTTTTGAGATTATTACTCAAAAATATTTCTCTTAAAAGGGATGGTACTCGAACTTCTCAAAACTCTTTGGGAAATCTTAACTGTAAAAACATTTACCCTTGGGAATATTTAGTTCCCATACATAAAAATGATATATGGGAACTAAGTATTCCCAAGGGTAAATGTTTTTACATTTGAGATTTCCGAAAGAGTTTTGAGAAGTTTGAGTATCATCTCTTTTAGGAGAAATATTTTTGAGTAATAATCTCAAAAAACAGAAAAAGTTATGGGCTAAATGTGGAGTCCGATGTATACGCCCCATCGAGAGGACCCAATACACCCGGCCAAAGTTGTAGAGGCATGCTGGCGTGATCACTAAAATGATGCCCACTGAGGGGACATAAAACCTGCGTGGCTCATAGTTCTGGGATTATATGGGTGACAAACCCTAGTCCAACTAGGTATTATGCTACTCCCAATAGATTAAATGATTAACACATTTTGACTGAATTGTTGTAATTTACTGGATACCTCAAAACTGACATGCAAACTGAGAATGCACATTAATATACTGAAAGTAATGCATTTGAAAACTGAGGCATGTATATTTGAAATATTGAAATATCTGAGCTAGCATGTGTAATTGAAGGACTAAAGAACTACCAAGCTAGGGTTCTGAAATTCATGCAAGAAACGAAGTAATAACATGAAGAAACGAAGTAATAACATGATAATATGATTTGGAACATATAAATAACTAATTCATGATAATCTGCTGAAGTTCTATGATACCTGGTGAAAAATTCCACGAATAAATCTTTCGATTTCGGGGTTGGAAATGATGTAATATTGTTTCGTTCTTGAACTAAGGTTCGTCTCTTTCTCCTCTTTCTCTTCTAATGTTCTAAGTTTTGATTAAAGATCCGACTTAGGTAAGTTCCCGTTATGTTTCTAGGCTAAAACTAATCAAAACCACGTAGTTTAGGGTTAAAACGACGTAGTTTAGGGGTCCAATGAAAAAGGACAAGACCAAAAGACCCCTTGACTTAAACTGTTGACGGGGCTGACCACGACCACCTCTACGGACCGTGAAATGGACCACAGACTGTGAAGTGGGTCGTGGTCTTCACTTGGTGACTACTGAGCTGAGGGTCTGTCTCAAAAGTCTTACCACGGCCTGTGTGAGGGACCAGGGACCGTGAAGGTCAGTGTGGTCGTCACTTGGGATGAGGTCTGGTGGCTTAGGATTTAGGGGATATTGGTTAGGCTTCACATACGCCCCCACGACCCGTCTTTAGGACCACAGACCGTGAAGGTCCCCATGGTCCTTATTTGGGAGAGAGGTGTCTGAGGGCTAGGCTAGAGAGGCTACTACCTAGACATCATAGACGCTATCACGGCCCATCGTCAAGGCAACGGACCGTGAAGGTGCCCGTGGTCTGACGTCTGCACCTAGTGACTTCCAAGCCACGACCACGGGTAGGTCAACAGATTGTGGACCCTATCATGGTCTGTGAACCCTGTCGTGGTTCACTGCTTCAGGTAGTTTTCTGCAAAATAAAATCTCGGTCTGGTTTTCGAGGTGTTACAATATCTCCCCCTTGGAATTATTCATCCTCAAATGAAGATTAAACTAACTGAAATGGAGGGGATGAGTTGCAACCCTACCACTAAACACTGAAGAGTAATTTCTGACTGAACTGAGTTCTAAAAACATGCACATACGCTGAAAATGCAGGTATAGACTGAAGGAACATGATACTAAGATTGATTCTACGCATGAATGACTGAAAAACTGAAGAGGAACTGTTACCTCAAGCTGGAGATGAATCGAAAGAAAAAAGGTGAGGATACTTGGACTTTATGGCTGCTTCTGCTTCCCAAGTAGGTCCCTCTATGGACTGACTCCTCCACAAAACCTTGAATGAAGCGACTTCTTTGTTTCTCAACCTTCTAACCTGGCGATCAAGGATCTCAGCTGGTACATCCTCATAAGAAAGACTATCTTTTACAGCCTCACGCTCTAATGGCACTACGAATGTTGGATCACCCACACACTTCTTCAATAGTGAAATGTGAAACACTTGATGTAGTACTGCTAATTCAGCTGACAACTCTAACTCTTAAACCACTTTACCAATCCCTTCTAGAATGTTGTAAGGGCCTACATATTTAGGACTGAGCTTGCCTTTCTTGCCAAATCTCATCACCCCTTTCATAGGTGACACTTTCAGGAAAACCCAATCATCAACTTGGAACTCTATTTCCCTTCTCCTTACATCTGCATAAGACTTCTGGCGACTCTGGGTTGTTTTAAGTGTATCTCTAATAAATTGCACTTTCTCCAAGTTTGTCACACGCCGAGCTACCCCCGAGACACGGACACGGATGCTAGGATCAGAAGTGACCCCAAGCTAACCCTGCTGGCATAATCTTAAGCAAACTAAAGATTATACTGAGAAATAAAACTGGTGCGAAAGCTAATCATAAATAAATCTGAAATGATGGGGAATACCCCTATATTAAATTTGAATATCAAATCTGAGAGTTTAATACAAAAGAAACATCAAACTGAAAGTACTAAGTTGAATCTGACTATGTTTGAAAATAGCCTCTAACTGACTAGAAGTGTTGGGACATGCTCCAGCGAAGTCTAGCCAAACTGAAAATTTAAAACTGAAATAATGCAAAGATAATATGACTACTTTCCTCGAAGAATGCGGACTCACCACTGATGCTGCTGAACTGGAGATCGGGAATCGATCTAAGCGTGATCTGGATGCTGAGAATCTAAACCTACATCACAACAAGATGTAGCGCAGAGTATGCATCAGTACTTGAAATATACTAAGCATGCAGGATAGAGTAAAGCTAAAATAAACATATAACTGAACAAGCAATAAATCAATAGTATAATATGAACATGATATAGATACTGAATACTGAGCTAACTAGATGCAATACCCAAATTTAAACATGCTGATGGTGAATACTGATTTTACTGAAATTTGGTCAATGCAATGGAGTCTGACTGAACTGTGGGAGCTACTAATAATCGATAATAAAACCACATGAGCTAAATATGGAGTCCGATGTATACGCCCCATCGAGAGGAGCCTATACACCCAGTCAAAGATGTAGAGGCATGCTGGCGTGATCGCTAAAATGATGCCCACATAGGGGACTTACAACCTACATGGATCATAGTTCTGGGACTATATGGGTGACTGACCCTAGTCCAACTCGGTATTATGCTATTCCCAATAGATTAAATAAATAACACATTATGACTGAATTTCTATAATATACTGGATAGCTCAAAACTTGACATGAAAATTGTGAATGCACATTAATATACTAAAAGTAATGAGTTTGAAACTGAGGCATATACATCTGAGCTAGCATGTGTAATTCAAGAATTAAAGAACTACCAAGCTACGGTTCTAAAATTCATGCAAGAAATGAAGTAATAAATTGATAATCTGATTGGAACATATAATTACCTAATTCATGATAATTAACTGAAGTTCTAGAAACCCTAGGTCTAGTTAATAATAGGGAATCAAGAATCTGACTTAATTATATGGACCTAATGGGGGAAAGGAACCCACTAGTGAAATCCCACATACCTGGTGAAGAATTCCACGGAGAAATATTTCAATTTCGGGGCTGGAACTGATGGAGTCTTATTGTGTTCTTGAACTAGGGTTGCTCGCCTTTTTCTCCTCTTTCTCTTTTAATTTTCTAAGTTTTGATTAAAGATCTGACTTAGGTAAGTTCTAGTTAAGTTTCTAGGCTAAAACTAATGAAATCCACATAGTTTAGGATTCAAAACAACGTAGTTTAAGGGTACAAAGAAAAAGAAAAAGACCAAAAGACCCCTGACTTAAACTGCTGACGGGGTTCACCACGGCTACCTTCACGTACCGTGAAAGGAACCACGGACCGTGAAGTGGGTTGTGGTCTTCACCTGGTGACAACTGAGTTGATGGTTTGTCTTATGAGCCTATACACGGCCCGTGTGAGGGACCACGGTCCGTGAAGGTCCTCGTGGTCCTCACTTGGGCTGAGGTCTGGTGCCCTACCTTTCTGATTTTGTCTGAACATGGAAGATGGTACACTAGTTGATGAAGGTGCTGGAGTTGAAATTTTTTACTCATGCTATGAGCGATTTCCACCACCCAATTTCTGTTGAGAATAGTTATAGTTTTTGGTCCTTGCCTTCTTGTTCTTCTTAGCCTGTTCCCTAAGCTTATCACCCTCAATCTTTTGAGCATGAGTCATGAGCCTAGAGATGCTCATAGTTTCTAGCAAAATAGCATTTCTACACTCTGTCTTCACCAAGTCTGACACTCCATATAGAAACTTATTCATCTTAGCCCTGGAATCAGCAACCATGTGACTATCATAGCTGGAGAGTTGGGTAAACTTGATCCCATACTCTTGGACTGTCTTACTACCTTGGCTTCAGTTTATAAATTCCTGAGTTTTCACCTCCCTTAGCTCTCTTGGGAAACACTTGTCCAAGAAGGTCTCACAAAAGCAATCCTAAGTGATAGGAGTTGCATTTGTAGCCCTGTTCTCTTTCCACAGAGTATATTAGATATGAACCACATCCTTAAGTTCGTAAGATGCTAACTCAACCCGATCATTTCCAATTACCTGCATCACTTCAAAGATCTTCTTGACCTCATCTATGAAGTTTTGGGGATCCTCACCAATCTGCGATCCTAAGAACTCTGGCGGATTCATCCTAACAAAATATCGCACTCTACCTGCAGCTGACCCAACATTAACATTTTCCTAAATTGGAGTCAGCTAATGTTCTGGTTGGCCACACTCTGAGACAACATCTGAATTGTGTTTCAGAACTCTGCATTCGAAACTTCTTGATTTAGCACAGGAGGATCTACGTTTGCATTCCTGGCATTCACATTCATGGTGTTAGCTCTACGAGGAGGCATGATCACTAAAACATAGAATGTCGAGTTAGAATGGAATTAGATCATACCTTATACATAATAATAGTAACAAGAAAATAAAGATTTTTCATAAAACACTTTGTAGACTCCCTCTCATTAGATGTGGTGCACTTCACACCTATGAAAATGACTCTACTTTGTGCGGATTTTCAAACATCCTAGGACTATTAAACCTAATTCTTTGATACCAAGTTTGTCACACCCTGAGCTACCCCCGAGACACGGACACGGATCCTAGGATCACAAGTGACCCCAAGCTAACCCTGCTGGCATAATCTTAAGCAAACTAAAGATAATACTGAGAAATAAAACTGGTGCGAAAGCTAATCATAAATAAATCTGAAATGATGGGGAATACCCCTATACAAAATTTGAATATCAAATAGGAGAGTTTAATACAAAAAAAACATTAAACTGAAAATACTAAGTTGAATCTGACTATGTCTGAAAATAGCCTCTAACTGACTAGAAGTGTTGGGACATGTCCCAGCGAAGTCTAGCCAAACTGAAACTAAAAGACTGAAATAATGAAAAGATAACATGACTACTGTCCTCGAAGAATCCGGATTCACCGTTGATGCTACTGAACTGAAGATCGGGAATCGATCTAAGCGTGATATGGATGCTGAGAATCTAAACCTACATCACAACAAGATGTAACGCAGAGTATGCGTCAGTACTTGAAAGGTAGTAAGCATGCATGATAGAGTTCTATGGACCTAATGGGGGAAAGGAACCCACTAGTGAAATGCCACATACCTGGTAACGAATTCCACGAAGAAATCTTTGAATTTCGGGGCTGGAACTGATGAAATCTTATTGTGTTCATGAACTAGGGTTTCTCGCCTCTTTCTCCTCTTTCTCTTTTAAATTTCTAAATTTTGATTAAAGATCTGACTTAGGTAAGTTCTAGTTATGTTTCTAGGCTAAAACTAATCAAATCCACATAGTTTAGGATTAAAACAACATTGTTTAGGGGTCCAATGAAAAAGAAAAAGACTAAAAGACCAAAAGACCCCTGACTTAAACTGCTGACGGGGTTCACCACGGCCACCTTCACGGACCGTGAAAGGAATCTCAGACCGTGAAGTGGGTCGTGGTCTTCACTTGGTGACAACTGAGTTGATGGTTTGTCTTACGAGCCTAACCACGGCCCGTGTGAGGGATCACGGTCCGTGAAGGTCCTCGTGGTCCTCACTTGGGCTGAGGTCTGGTGCCCTACCTTTCTGATCTTGTCTGAACATGGAGGATGGAACACTAGCTGATGAAGGTGCTGGAGCTGAAAATTTGTACTCATGCTACAAGCGATTTTCACCACCCAATTTCTTTTGAGAATAGTTATAGTTTTTGGTCCTTGCCTTCTTGTTCTTCTTAGCCTGTTCCGTAAGCTTATCACCCTCAATCTTCTGAGCATGAGTCATGAGCCTAGAGATGCTCATAGTTTCAAGCAAAATAGCATTTCTACACTCTGTCTTCACCAAGTCTGACACTCCATATAGAAACTTATTCATCTTAGCCCTGGAATCAGCAACCATGTGACGATCATAGCTGGAGAGTTGGGTAAACTTGATCCCATACTCTTGGACTGTCTTACTAACTTGGCTTCAGTTTATAAATTCCTGAGTTTTCACCTCCTTTAGCTCTCTTGGGAAACACTTGTCCAAGAAGGTATCACAAAAGCAATCCTAAGTGATAGGAATTGCATTTGTAACCTTGTTCTCTGTCCACTGAGTATACCAGATATGAGCCACATCCTTAAGTTCGTAATATGCTAACTCAACCCGATCATTTCCAGTTACATGCATCACTTCAAAGATCTTCTTGACCTCAAATATGAAGTTTTGGGGATCCTCACCAATTTGCGATCCTAAGAACTCTGGCGGATTCATCCTAACAAAATATCGCACTCTACCTGCAGCTAACCCAACATTAACATTTTCCTAAATTGGAGTCTGCTAATGTTCTGGTTGGCCACACTCTGAGACAACATCTGAATGGTGTTTCAGAACTCTTCATTCGAAACTTCTTGATTTAGGACTGGAGGATCTATGTTTGCATTCCTGGCATTCACATTCATGGTGTTAGCTCTACGAGGAGGCATGATCACTAAAACATAGAATGTCGAGTTAGAATGGAATTAGATCATACCTTATACATAATAATAGTAACAAAAAAATAAAGATTTTTGATAAAACACTTTTAGACTCCCTCTCATTAGATGTGGTACACTTCACACCTATGAAAAAGACTCTACTTTGTGCGGATTTTTAGACATCCTAGGTCTCTTAAACCTAATTCTTTGATACCAAGTTTGTCAAACCCCGAGTTACCCCCGAGACACGGACACGGATCCTAGGATCAGAAGTGACCCCAAGCTAACCCTTCTGGCATAATCATAAGCAAACTAAAGATAATACTAAGAAATAACACTGTTGCGAAAGCTAATCATAAATAAATCTGAAATGATGGGGAATACCCCTATAATAAATTTGAATATCAAATGTGAGAGTTTAATACAAAAGAAACATCAAACTGAAAGTACTAAGTTGAATCTGACTTTGTCTGAAAATAGCCTCTAACTGACTAGAAGTGTTGGGACATGCCCCAGTGAAGTCTAGCCAAACTAAAACTTAAAGACTGAAATAATGAAAAGATATCATGACTACTTTCCTCAAAGAATGCGGACTCACCACTGATGCTGCTGAAGTGGAGATCGGGAATCGATCTAAGCGTGATCTGGATGCTGCGAATCTAAACCTACATCACAACAAGATGTAGCGCAGAGTATGCGTCAGTCCTTGAAAGATACTAAACATGTAGGATAGAGTAAAGCGAAAATAAACATATAACTGAACAAGCAATAAAGCAAGAGTAAAACATGAACATGATATAGATAATGAATACTGAGCTAACTAGATGCAATACCCAAATTTAGACATGCTGATGGTGAATACTGATTTTACTGAAATTTGGTCAATGCAATGGAGTCTGACTGAACTGTGGGAGCTACTAATAATCGATAATAAAACCACATGAGATAAATATGGAGTCCGATGTATACGCCCCATCGAGAGGACCCAATACACCCGATCAAAGGTGTAGAGGCATGCTGGCGTGATCACTAAAATGATGCCCACATAGGGGACTTACAACCTACATGGATCATAGTTCTGGGACTATATGGGTGACTGACCCTAGTCCAACTCGGTATTATGCTATTCCTTATAAATTAAATAAATAACACATTATGACTGAATTTCTATAATATACTGGATAGCTCAAAACTTGACATGAAAATTGTGAATGCACATTAATATACTAAAAGTAATGAGTTTGAAACTGAGGCATATACATCTGAGCTAGCATGTGTAATTCAAGAATTAAAGAACTACCAAGCTACGGTTCTAAAATTCATGCAAGAAATGAAGTAATAACTTGATAATCTGATTGGAACATATAATTACCTAATTCATGATAATTAACTGAAGTTCTAGAAATCCTAGGTCTAGTTAATAATAGGGAATCAAGAATCTGACTTAATTATATGGACCTAATGGGGGAAAGGAACCCACTAGTTAAATACCACATTCCTGGTGACGAATTCCACGTAGAAATCTTTCAATTTCGGGGTTGGAACTGATGGAAGCTTATTGTGTTCATGAACTAGGGTTGCTCGCCTCTTTCTCCTCTTTTTATTTTAATTTTCTAAGTTTTGATTAAAGATCTGACTTAGGTAAGTTCTAGTTATGTTTCTAGGCTAAAACTAATCAAATCCACATGGTTTAGGATTAAAACAACGTAGTTTAGGGGTCCAATGAAAAAGAAAAAGACCAAAAGACCCCTGACTTAAACTGCTGACGGGCTTCACCACGGCCACCTTCACGGACCGTAAAAGGAACCACGGACCGTGA
>JAJOOS010004906.1:0-21211 GCA_029582725.1 Solanum chiquidenum
TCCTCACCTGAAAATGCAAAGGAGAAAGAATGAGTTTACCATGTCCACTCAAAGCACTAGAATCAACAAGGTCGTTGATGTGTTTAATTACTCACCCATCGTGTTGTATCAAATAAAGGGCAGATCATTCGCACAGCCTTGAATCTATTGGAGAGATATCTCCAACTGCTCGATCATAACAATAATTCAGATGCCCTTGACAGATATCTCCAACTGCTCGATCCTTTTGGCTAGATCATGCTTTCCACAATTCTTCAATCCATCTGTCACCATGTCAAAGCTTCGTGACATAGGCAACAAATTTAACTCTGTCATTTCTACTAAATAATTAGACGCCTCTACAAATCTACCTCCACGAGAGCACATCTTTATCAACATGGTATAAAGAGGTCGATTTGGTGGATGCCCTTTCAGCTTCATATCACTGAAAAAGCTAAATGCATCATCAAACTGTCCTCTCCGGAAGAAAGCTTTTAGTATTGGAGCATATAAACTGGGAAATGGCCGGTGTCCAGCTTCAATTGACCTATGAAGAATCTGAAATGCCTCATCAATCCTACCTACCTTTGATGCAGCAGTTATGACAATCTTATAAGTATCAATATCAGGACAAAGCCCCGATCTACAAATATCATTGAAAAGGTCAATGCAAAAGTCGATTTCCCCAGTTTTACATATAGCCTCTGCCAAAGAATTGAATGTTCCAACATCTGGCACAAACCCCTCCTTTGTCATTTTTCTCACCAATCCTTTAGCTGATTCTAGATATCCAGCACTGAGCAACCCATCAATTAGCAGGTCCCTCCCACGTACAGGAGGATTGAAGCCCTTTCGACTCATTTCCTCCAAGAACTCTTGTGCCTCTCTCATCTTCCCGGCAGAACACCAGCCATTTACAAGAATAGAATATGTCTGCTTATCTGGAACAGTACCTTTTCGTATCATCCTCCGAATCAATGCATATGCCCCTTGGAAATTCTTGACCTCACAGAGTGCGAAAAGCATAGCATTGTATACTTCAGTAGTTTGAGGACAGTCGAAGTTCTTGAGCCGATTGAAGAGCTCGACAGCCTGATCAATGAGACCACGTTTACCATAGTGTTCAATAATGAATGAAACGATGGACGGTGAGATAGGAATATTTTGGGCTTTCATCTGCTGGACTACTTTCCACATTGTCTCCCAGTGGGCAGTCCGGGCAAGGGTCTTAAGAAGTTCTTCAAACTCAACGGTAGTTGGGTCATACTGAGGGTGTTGAGTCCGAGCCCAGTTAAAGAAACGAAAAGATTCAATACCATGTTGGCAACAACTTCTAAGGACACGGTACACCAGTTCAGAGTTGACAATACTTGAAATATGCATCTTGTTAAGGGTCCGCTCTAGGTAAATATCCCGCCGTACAATGTTAGATACATGATGAATTGTTGCAAAGTAATCATCATTAGGCACACTTCTGCCACAACTACCTTTACCGCTGAAAGGATTGCTACACTGGTCGATGGAAGGTGCTATAGTTTTAAGACACCTAAAAATGCTGGTGTTGTTGGTGAATGTAGCCGAATACAAAGTCCTTTGAAGAAAGATTCTGGCGAACATTGAAAACATTCCTGAGTAGCAAATTGGTTCAAATCCAATTGAGGTAAACTAACTCAATTATTTGAAATTCCAGCTGAATCAACTACGCTAAAGCACATCGAATGCAGCTATATCAACGCTCGAGTCCTACAAATTACATGGAAAATTCATCAAAATCCTTCAAACCAAAATCTCAAAATATGGACAAAATACATAAAAATCTACTCGCACGAGTGTTTACACCAAACCAATTAGATGAATGTCAGCTACTTTCATAGTTGCATATAAACTTCCAAAACACATAACAATGGCTTATTAATTCATATTTTCACTTTGTAGTTGAGTTGGTTTTGTGTAAACAACCGGTGCGAGAGTAAGTATTTACCACAAAATTCCATGAAATCACAAAAAACAAATAAAGTTGCAATTTTTATTCATACAACTAAAGGAGACCATTTCAGATAAACACATTAAGCACCAGAAACAAGACAGCTCTACTGAGTTCAAATAAACAGAGGAATGAAGAGTAAGTGTATAGAGACGCTACCTCCCTTTAGCCGCCATTGATTAACTAAGCACCATTGATGCAATTAAGCACCAAATTTCTGAACCCAAAACCTAAGTTTCGAAAGCAATCATATCCCAATACAGAGAACGACGCCGTTTGGAAGCAAATCTACATATATTAATTTATTTTTAAATTAAAGACTATTTTGCCAAAAATGTATCGTGTCTGAATTAAAAAAATTAATTAGGATAAAAGACTTGACACACCTATTAAAAAAAAGAATTAATATAGTGAGCTTATCATTTTATCCCTATTAATTAATAGAGTGTCAAACATATTTAGTTAACTCAATGTTAATTGAGGATAATAGGAGAAAAAAGTTGGCATTCCTTAATTTATCAAAAATAGCAAGTAAAAGGGGAAATTAAACTAGAAAATATTTAACCAGTAAATAAGAACGGAGAGAGTTTTTAGCCAAAGTTTAATTTATTGCAACTTGCAAAATTTTGAGTAGATTCATTTGTTACAACTCTTTGAACTGTTTTCTCTTTGTTGAAACCTCTTTTTATGTACAATTTAGGGGGGAGGGGGGAATTCTACCCTTTTATTCTGAGTGTGTTATACAACCTCAAACGTCCTAATGTACTTTATTTGAATTTGCTAATTTATTTTATAAAGGAACATTTGAAAATTTTGAAGGAGGATGACTAACTAATATAACATTTGAAACAAACACAATGTGTTGATTTACTGGGGGCATTGGATGCCTGCATAAACTCAACAGAAAATGTCAAAGACAAGTTGATGAACACAACAATGACTCCTTACATTTCATTGACACCCAATTTTCGAACTCTACAGCTAACCACCATCCTTCTCCCTCCGGTCTCTCTCTCACTCTAGTGCGTTTTCACATTCAAGCCAAACAATACATTGGGTGAGTCTCGTCTCGTCTCGAGTCTTGACATCTGCTTGCACTTGAGCAACTAATGAACTTTCATCGAGAGTTTCCAGTACCACGAATGGGTAATATGCTCAACACTTGAGACTTGAATTACATTTCAACAAACACCTAAATGCAGTAATTTATACACTTCTCTATATAAATAGGAATTTATGTTCTCTTGTTTTATGTACAATCATGTTCTCTTCCTTCCCTACTACATCTAGCGGTCAAAAGGAAATTCTGAGTCATTCTCGGTCACTTTGAAGGGCTGAGGATGCTGGCCGGAGCAATAGAGATTCCACATCTTAAAGTAAGAACGTTCCAGATTCCTCACCTGAAAATGCAAAGGAGAAAGAATGAGTTTTCCATGTCCACTCAAAGTTCTAGAATCAAGAAGGTCGTTCAGTAAAGTAAATCTGATGTGTTTAATTACTCACCCAACGTGTTGTATCAAATAAAGGGCAACTCATTCGTACAGCCTTGAGTCTATTGGTGAGATCTTGGAGCTTTGGACGATTTAGTGCCAGTGACACCGCCTTCTCCTCATATTCCTTCATACTGCAAAATGCAAAGTAAACCAAAAAGGAATGGAATTAAGGAAAGAAAAAGTAAAAAGGACAACTCTCATTTATGTTGCAACATGAAAGTCAATATAATGATATCAGTCATAAAGTACTTGTCCTTGAGCCGAGGTTCTATTGGTCATACATTATACCCTTCCCAGCAATTACAGCAAGTATACAACACATACCTGCTGACAATCATCTCATCACCAAGTCCTGTCGCCAAACACAGAGAACCAGCAACTCTAGTAGCCATCTTCTCAAGGGGAAGGGTTATCATTGGTAGACCAGCCCAAAGAACATCTGTTCCTGTGGTATGTGCATTGCACAGTGGCCTACAAGTGGAAAAAAACCACACCAAAATTCAAGTAAATGAGATGAATGGAACAAGATTCTTGAAAGACAAGGAGCTGAATGTTCTTAATCTTCTTACGTGTCCAAGAAAAGATCAGCCAAGGAGCTGCGCTTGATGTGCTCTTGTTTCATTGCAACATCTGTGAAAATAATTTGGTCTGGTTGCAGGCCTTGGGCAGCAGCATCTGTAATATAAGTGAGCTGAATTAGGAGACTTTTCATAAACCAACAAGTCTCACAAGAAAAGATTAGAGAAATGCATGGTGTGGAAGAAAATACTTACGTGCGCGGAGCCTCATCTCCCCTGCAGCTGGAAATCTGAGAAGCCAAAGAGCACTGTTCGGTACACGCTTAAGGATATTGCACCTGCACATACCAATTCAGCAAGTTTTTTAGCAAGTGCTTGTGAGGGTAAAAGTAGACCAATTTAAATCATTCCAAGTAACTACCATGTAATAAAAATCTCAGGATCCATCTTGTAAAGCTGATTAAAACATGCAAATATGAATTTATCCTCTGGCAGCCCATAATCTGAGCGCTTCAGTTGGCTGTTTGGATCTAGCACGTCACAGTTTTTCTACAAAAAACAGCCGCAAGACACCCATCAGCAGTGAAAAATATAACAAATCCAGAAGAGTTCAACATATATACAAGCTCAGATCTTTTTTTAAGAAATCAATAAGATTTTTATTCATGATCAAATACATAAATAACTAAATATTATCTAATATTGGATACAAATGACCTACTGCGAGAAGAGATGAAAAAATACATATAGCCTACTCCAACTATGAATTTAGGATTGAGGCATAATTGAGATTCATTTTGAAATAAGATTCATACAAAGCTCAGAAAGATCACAGGAAACTTACTTGCTTATAATCATTGACAAAATAGCAATGAGGGAGATGTACAAGCTTCTCTGAGTAAATATGTGCGTACTTCATAGGTGAAACGAACTGCATACAAGGAAATTACATCAAGGACCCATAGAGAGCAATGGTTAACAGCAAATATGTAATATCAAGGGTGTCATTAGCAAATTACCTCATCTGTAACCAAATAATCTATGTATGTTGCCCCTGTGGTTCCAGGGAACCCCATGTATGAAACCTGGATTGGAGCTGGCTGCATGGCAAATATCTCGTTTCTTGCCCCCTGCAACACATAAGTCCGAAGTCAAAGATGACAACATTAGATAAACGAAGTCGTTCAAAAAATACCTCAGGATAGAAGGCAAAGCAAAATATGGGCACATTAATCAGCATCTTCAAAAAGGTGAAAAATGTAGCACACGTATTTTTTGCTTAAAACAACAAATATAAGATATACACCAACAAAATGTGCACCTCATGAGACGGTGAGACCTGTTTCACAGGTTTGCACTTTAGTTAGGCAATATCATTATTATACTCATTTGCTCAAACCAGTAAATGGAAGGCCGTGGCTGATCAAATTCTCATTGGTAAGTATTCGAGTTTGCATTCATGTCCATAACTAAGCTAACTAAGATGGAACAGAAATCATTGATTTATTTGTTTATTGTGGACTATTTCCAAGAAAGGAAACTACTTTTTCCATTCCATTTCTTTTCATTATGTTAATGGGTCTAGCATATGGACCTCGTGCATGGACTGGGCACACACAACCAACACTAGCAAAACAAATATAAAATCTAATTAGGATTGATCAGGATCGAGTCCAATCTGTACCTTGGTATAACCATTGAGATTGATAAGTATCTGTATTTGATCCTCATTAATCATCCTTGCTATCACATCAGATGTCAAGGACGATACATCAATAAAATGCTCAGCTTCTGTCTGAGTGTGAATCCTCCACTCTGTACCATCATTTGGACTCAAGGCATAGCAGAACACCTAGGAAAAGAAGTACTTGGAGATTTAGCATGAAAAAGTGGCGAAGTCGTGAATGGTGCAAAGGATAAGGAAAAGTAACAAATTAACTTAACCTCAACATTCTCTTTGTCATGCATCCCAAAAACGGAACCCATTAGATGTGATAGTGGGTGGTTGCCAAAATCACTGCTCACATATCTAGACACATTTAAGAAACTTATTAGTAAGTAGCATGTAGCAATATTTATGAAAAGCTTACAGCAGATTTGAACCTCAGAGGAAAAGCAAGCAAGTATTTATCAGCTTATGGAACTTACCCAACCCTCAGCCTGTCGATCCTGCCACCTCCTTTAATTGGCAGCGGCGGTGGATGGGTGAAAGGAGGAAGTGAGTAGCGAGTTGCTACCACAGAGCAGTGCTGGGCATACTTGTGACTGTACAAGCAAAAGAAACAGTCAGCTTCAACCTCACATCATTTTTGTGATTAATCCGAAAGAAAATTCCCCACCTGATATCTAGAGCAAGCATTGGATCAAGAGGGTAAGCAATTGCGTGGAAAGGCTGAACGCTTGGGATAACGGACATCTTAAGGACAAATATGAGACGGCACAACATCAAGGAAAACAGAATCAGTATTGCAGGATGAGAAAATATCCAACAAAGTAAACATGTAACAGTACGGCGAGTAGCTGTGATACCTTAATTTGTCTTCTAAGTATCCCCTCAACTTCAATAAACATCTTCTCCCGGTTATCCCAATCACACACACACTGCAGCAATAAATTTAAAGAGAAAATTAAGTATGCAAGAGATAGAACCCAATCACAGTCATCAATTGTGAAGCTATAAATTAAAACTAAAAGACCTGGTCACAATCTAGAAAGCACATGTTATTTGATGAAACCAATTATATGTTCTAGGTGATGCACATGATTTTTTACAGAGTCGCTTGCTTGATTAATTGCTCAACAAATTTTAAAATTTCTTTGCAAAAACGGTGATTGGCAACAGTGATAATAACGCAAGGTAAATACAGTAGTACCGATAAGAAGCTTAAGATTAAAATTAAGCAAACTGAGCATGACATGAATTGTGTGCCTAAGCTTACAAAGTAGACAAATACTAATGAACTGCAGAAGTATAGTTCATTAGGCAGGTTATTTTACCTCATGCTTCAAGACAGTACATAAACAAGCTCATCAAATTCTCAGTAGTTAGACAGTGCATGAACTCTGATAAACCCGAGACAAAAGAAAACAGTGGAAATTAACAGGGTGAACGTACCTGTAACGTGTGGAGAAGATTACAAGTTGCTTCGGGGAAGTCAGGACGTAGCATCAAAGCTTGTCTATAGCTTTTTATGGCTGCTTCAACATTGCCACTACACAATTGACCAAAACATCACAAACAAGCAGAGTGGACATGAAGGAGCACAAGCAAATGGGACCTTCAACCTTTTGAAGCTTATAAACTTAACAACATACCTGTCCTTGTAAGCTGAAGCCAAATTTGCATGAGCCTCTGCCATGGTAGGTCTAACGGCAATAGCTCGCATGTAATCTTGTACAGCTTCATTAACCCTACCAATCTCTTTGTATGTGTTACCCCTATTGACCAGCCCATCTGCTGCCATGGGGTCAATACGTAGTACCTCATTATAGCAAGATATGGCTTCTGCATAATTACCCTGAAGTTACATCACATAAGAAGAGAACATTCATGTTAGTTAAAACCCTGACAGAGAAACAGTAAGATAATTGTAAATAAAATAATCCCTCGTGGCTCTCTTAAATTTGGTATGTAAACCTCCACAAAACTCTCTACTGACTCAAAAATTAAGAATTCTTCAGAAGTATAGTTTAAATTATTACCTGTTGCTTGTATATTATTGCTAGATTGTTAAAAGGAGCTGAGAGCCCTGTAGTCACAGCTAAAGTCGCTTTATAACATTGTGCAGCCGCACTCATCATGTTCCTAGAGAACAGGAAAGCAACTCTTGAAAATTACTTGATTGAAAGCGTTAAGAAGAGAATCTTTGCGACTAAGTAAACTTTACCACTCCATATAAATGTTCCCCAAATTAGTAAGCGCTTGCGGATGGTTAGGTTGAAGAGAGAGGCATTGCTGCATGCATCATCAGAAAAGTTAAGAAAACAGCACAAAAGCAACATCAAACAAAGGAACCGTCAAACAAACAAGGGAACTCAGCTTACACGATAGCAATGAATTGCTTCCTCCACTCTACCAGCATCTTTCAGAGCATTACCCTATAAAAAAAATTGGAGAAAATATAGTATTATTATCGAAACAAATAGTAAATTTAAGATGGGAATTTTATAAACAATGATGAAAGAAAGTACAAACCAGATTGTTATATGCCTCCAAGAATTTAGTGTCACATGTAATAGCTCTCCTGTAGTTAAATATTGCCATTTCCATATTTCCTTGTTCATAGTACACACTAGCTAAGTTGCCTGCAGAAAGGAGATTCAGGTGTAAATGCGTTATTAGGGTGGCCTAGTCACACTGAAGATGAAGACCCGTGTCTTCATATTGTAATAAATCCCATACACAAACACCTCTAAGTATAGAAATGATATTAAACAGGCTCTCCCAGAGACTTATTGCATCATGCACTGAATCAAAGGCATGACTGAAAACGGTCGCTCACCAAAAGCCATGGCATAGTCTGGTCGTACTTGGAGCGCACGCTGATAACACACTATGGCCTCCTGGGGCATTCCCAAAGCCTGGAAAATGCAAAGAAGATGCTTGTATTTCTCCATATCCTCGTCTAGGCACTTGGAGCCACCAGACGCAATTAGCACAATGCATGACAGCTTACCTTGTATACATTTCCTAGGTTCAGATATGCATCTGAGAAGTTCGGTTTCAGCTTGATCGCTTCCTGGAGGGGATTAAACCACAAAAGGGCATCAAACATGATAGCATTAAGCTGAAAAACACATCCAACACTTGATCAGTAAATTCCAATTACACCTCACTCATACCTTGTAGTACTGCAAAGCCCTGTTAAGATCGCCTGCCTCCATAAAAAGGCCAGCAAGATTGGACCATGCTATGGCAAATGCAGGCTTTATACGCAGTGCTTCAACATAACAATTGTATGCCTACCAAAAGGAAAAAAGAAATACTCAAAGGTGAAAAGTAATGGCATATATCTATCAAGAGAAAAGTGGAAAAAGAAACTCAAAAGCATAACAACTGATATTAAATGGATCTTGGGTCTAACTCAGCCCCAAATGCTAGCTCATGAGGGGAGGATTGCCCAAGACTATATAAGGAGACCAAACACCCATCCACAACTGATGTGGGAGAATTAAAACCCCCTGCATGCCCAAGAGTGAGAGTCTAGAAATTTGGAGCATGGACAATACAAGATAGAGCCCAACATACAGTAAACAATGAATTGGGATGGGTCTGACTCTAATACCATAATAAGAAATGGATCTTGAGCCTAACTCAACCCCAAAAACTAGCTCATGAGGGGAGGATTTCCCAAGACCAATAAGGACACCAAACAACCCCCCACAACCAATGTGGGAGAATCAACATAGATACATCAATAGTCAACAAATAATACAGAGAACTTTCAAGCTGCACAAAGTAAGTGGATGTCTGTATTAAAAGAACAATGTTAGCCCACATACGATGCACAAACACAGGTACTATGGGCACACTATGTGCGTGTTGAAGAATTGTCCCCCATCCCCTAACCATCCTAAAGGCAGACGTGAACATGAATAGCCAATCTCAAGTCACCAATATATCAGAGCACAAAGTGGATCTGAGTCCTCTCTCCTTTACCTCTTGGACTAAACCTTGTGCTTTCATCAGATTGCCGAGATTGCTGTGAGCATCCACCTAAAATAAAAGAATAAATGTCAGTAAAGAAAGTACAATTGAAAGAAGCACATAGCTAAATTTTTAAAAGGATAACTTTTTAATACCAGACGCGGATTTAATGCTAGAGCCTGACGGCAACATTGGGCAGCCTCATTCAGCCTTCCTTTCCTCATGTATGCACTGGCTAAATTTGACCATGCATCCGCAAAATTGGGACGGAGCTGCAACCAGATAATTTAAGGTCATATTACCTAGCATACACCTGGTAAACTATAAGTCTTCAAAAAGGTTTTAGTTAATTATAGATAATGAACATACAGATACAGCATACCAAAAGGACATTAAGAAAATGCAATAAGCTCCTAGGTTTTGTGATAAACCTGAGTGCAAATTCCAACTCCAAAACCTACCCCACCTCCCTCAACCAAAAAAAGAAAAAATGCTTTCAGCACCAAAGGCAAGGATAACTGTCTAAACTCTGGATGCACCTTGTTTGAACAAAGTTATGTAGTCACAATTTTTCACAATTTCAACCTGCATTCTTTTGCATCATTTCACGCAACTGACTACATATTCATCTAATAAGTAAAATTGATTAGATGGTTCCATTTAAATTATACATGAATTGTTTACAACTCAATTCAATATCACAAATAACCATCTGCTTGTAGCAACAGAATAATTTCTTTACTATATCAATAATAGATGTGTTGCGCAAATGAGTTTAAACACACGCTACCAAAAGAAAAAAAAGTGTTTAAATTCACATCTTAATGGGAAGTTATAGATGGAGCTTTTTTATTCTGATGTGGAATATGTTGGTTACTCTACCAAATCATGTGAGAAGCCATTTTCCAGTGGTAAGAGATAACACTCTTTTTATTAGATTCATTATAAGCTTTCTCGTGTTAAGCAAATTTTATTGTCTGTGATAAAAAAAGATTGTTATAAAAAGATAACCAAATACAATAAGAAAACAAGAAATACAATCACGAAACCCCAACCTCAGAGCAACCTATCTACTTTCTCTTTAGAACCTACAACCAACAGTTTCAATTTTCGCTTTGATAATTCAGATCTGAACTGGAAAAATGCCTTGGATCTGAACTATTCTCATCTATTCTCTGTGATATTACTCCAATTGAAGTCTTCGCAACCCATATATATGGTTAATAATTAAAATATTATTCAAAAAACCGCAGCATGGCACAACTTTAATTGAACAGCCAGACAGACAATTAAGCAAGCTTCCAAAATTCTGGAAGTCCTCAAAAGTTCTTTCCAGGTGACTCATTCTGAAAGCATGAGGCTGAGTAACAATGGCATCCCAATAAAACCGTAATCATCAAGAACAGAAAAGAATGAATACAACTATCTTCTAGATCCCCTCCCAACTGGTAGATAACTCAGATTGTAAGCAATTATTGACCTTTCTTTAAAGTAATAAAGGAAGAAATAAAAGCTCTTGCTACAGTCATGTAAGGCAGAAGAAGTTTACAAACCTCAATTGCAATTAAATAATAGCGTATTGCAACATCAATATTGCCTTTTTCCTGCACCAGTAGAACTTCATCAGTGCCCAATTCCAAAACCAGAAGAAGCAGCTTCTAGATGAGTTACTGAGTTAGTACAACCATACCTTCCAAGCATTCGCCATATTTCCATAGCACTCAGCAAAATGTGGCTCGATACTTAGGGCTTCTTCATTTTTTGCGATACACATATCAAAATCGTGCAACTAAAACAAAGAAATGGTAACATGCTTTACTTCAGATCCACAAATCACATAGAAATAAACAACAAAAAACTCATAAAAGAATGCAAGATAGAGAAATCACAGAATATGTAAGCATTAGTGCAAGGAAAGCCCACCTGATAATATATAGCCCCAAAAAGAAGAAGATTATCAGTGCGCCCTGGATTTCTCTCATAAACTGCCTTGCTGTGCTCTAGTGCCTGTTTATAGTTCCCAGCTTTGTAGTTCTGATGAGCAAGAGTTAATAGAGCATCCTCATCGACTGTGGCATATAAAATAGAGATGTCAGAAATTGATGCTAATAGCAATCCTCAGTGGATAGAGAAATTACTAGTATTTGGCTGTCAGCTGACTGCATGACCTCAAAAAAATATATTCAAAATGACAACATACGTAGTATAGTTCCACAAGTGGGGTTGGGAAGTATAGAGTGTACGACCTTACCCCTACCTTGGTAGATAGAGAGGTTGTTTCCGATAAACCCGCGGATCAAAGAAAGCAAAAACACAACAGTTATGAAGACTTAAACAGTAACAATAGCAGAATAGTAAGAAAATAAAGGAGTACCAGACAAAAAGAAGTAATAGAAAACTAAGAGTGAGAAATACAGAAGTAGTAAACAAAATAAAAATACCAAAATAATATAAATATCCGAAGAGACAAGACGCAAAACTAAATACTATTTTCCTTCTACCCGAATCCTTGACCTCCACACCCTCCTATTAAGGGTGATGTCCTTGGTATTTGAATACATCCATTGATGCCACGTATGCCTCCTAATACATGAGGCCACAAATCAATAACTCCCTTTACCTTTCTCTATCATTTTTCCTATCTTATAAGGAATTATTCATTTTCCATTTTCTTTGGCAGCATGAAAAGTTTCACATCATTTAGGTTTTTTTTTTTTTTAATAATGGTAACTCACATCCTTTAGGTTCTTAGTATCATCCATCTTGTAACAGATTATAATATTTAGTACTTGAGGTTCAGAAGGTTTTACAAAACATAATCCTATTTTTATCAAGTGAAATGTCATTAAAAGTCATAAAGAAGATGCGGAGATTACATTTTACAAATACAATCCTACTGCAGAATGTGTTCTGTTTACCTATTTACAAGACATTGCTTCATCCCATGTTGTGCCAAAGCTAAAGGGATGTAGTACAATTCAAACAGAAGGGTAAACCATTAATGGACCTCTTAGAATTACTAACAATTTTTAGTAGTCCAGTGCACTAGTGTAGACAAAGTGCTCAGATATTTATCAAAATCATCATAGATAATAAGTATCAATCAATCAATCAGGGAAGCTCCAATAGCAAATCCAATTGATTCACCTGTATGAATCCTTTATCTATGCCACTTCAACTTTATACACATCCACACTTGTGCCTACATTATGTATTACCAACTCTAAGCGGATCATTAACTTCTATTTTGTTCTCTTAGCTAACCTGCATGGGTTCCTAGAGATTTTACTAACACATAACCATTGATTTAATAATTTGAGGTAGGTTGTTAGTCCTTGGCTTTCGGGTAAAAAAATAATCTCTTATTTGCTACAGAGAAGTTGAAGTTTTCCCTCTTTTATCTGTGTTCATTTATACTAGTCTGTTTCTCAACAATGCTTTGAGGGATACCGATATATCATAACTTTAGACTCCTCTGTAAGGCTTGTTTGAGGTGCGTTTAAGCTCTAAAGCCCAATCAAAGCCAGGTTGTGCACTTCGCCTGTCATAGGTGACACTATATTCTGAGGTGAATCCAGGATTTGGAAGCTCCATAATATTTATTAGCGAACTTCTACACAAGATTTAGACTTGTATAGTTAGTTTAGTCAAGGTTTTAGTTAGAAGAGATCTAGGGTTCTATTCTTCTTTTCCACAATTTTTTTAACAATAAATTCGCTACAAAAGGATGTCCGCGTGATAAAACACTGTATCAAGAAAATTTACCCAGCAGGGCTCGAACTTGCATCCCCAAGGTGTTAAACTTGAGCTTTAACCACTGCACCCACAAGACTCATTGTTTCTCTGAGTGCCATGGTTAACATTAATTCATTTCCTTATAAATATATATACATATATATATATATAGAGAGAGAGAGAGAGAATTTCAATTGAGGCGTTGACACCCCCTCCATTCTACATAGATCCTCCCCTGGTTATAGTATATGCACTATGGCACTAAGGCGTGTGTGTCATACTCGTGAGCTCCGTCTTTAAGATCGCAGTAGGACTGACAACAGTATAATTAGTAAATGAATATGTTATTTTTCAAATGAACATTACGAAGAAACTGGTAGTGATCAGGATTAAGATATTAAAAAATCTAGTATAAGAAAACTAACTGAAAGAATATAAACCATATCTTTTCATCTAAATCAAGAAATGGCTTTTCCCTAATAAAACTCCAATGCCTTTTGAATCTACTAAACACACTTTTACTTCGTATATTTATTGTAATTTTACCTGCAATACAAATATAATTTTGTAAGTAACATTGTGTATATGATTTTAATTTGCTTCATTAGCACCTTTTTCCATTAAAATCCATGCTTTACTATTTTGTGCTTAAAGCCCACTGTTTTGCGCCTAAAGCCCGACAGATTTTGGACTCTTTTCGTGCCTTTCGCTTTTGACGTAGATGAAATATTGGATAATGCTACTAAATATAAGATAATGCAACAGGGATACAGTTATAAATAAGTAAGTGAAGTATGATAAATGATAATCAGGTATATATTGTTGCGAATCCAAAATGACCTTTTTTTTCATTAAAATGATACTATGCCTCACTACTTGACTGCACAAGCCAGATTCATATCTGAATAACAAGTGAGAATAAAAAGAAAACCTAGTTGGTTTCTCCCTCATCTCACCGAACATGCACATATTGTAATCTGACATGGTTGTTTTCTTCTCGAAACCGGAAGGAACAAGGATGACAGTAAATGTTGTTTTAACCCTGGTCTTCATTCTTTCACTTGGTGGTACTGTGGTACCCGATGTTTATGTTTTTTACTCTTCTTTTCTTTTAAAATAAAGTACATATTATCATTTGATATGTTTGTGTTCTTTATAGAGATCGGAAGGAACTAGGGAAACAGTAAATGTTGTTTTTACCCTGGTCTTCATTCTTTCACCAGGTGGTACCCGATGTTTACATTTTTACTCTTTTTTAAAATAAAGTTCCCAATAGCCGTCCATTGATCCCAACCCAGTGTAGGTTCCAGGTCAAGTCAATACCAGCATTTAATAGGAAACAGGCAAGTCCAGGAAAAATAAGGTGCAGACCGGCTAATTCGTGCATTTTTATAATATCCCCAATGTAATCCCACAAAATGGGGTCTAGGGAGGGTAGAGTGTACGTAAGCCTTACACCTATGTTGGAGGTAGAGAGGTTGTTTCCAATAGACCCTCAACTCAATTCATGCATTTTAAAAATATTATAAGTATTCACTTATTTTGATGTTTTAATTCATGCATCTTCCCGATCCGATTGCCAACTCTTTTGATGATTTCACACCCATTGGACTGCACAAAGCAGCTTAATAAACTGATCCATTCTTCTCATTTGTTCCTCCAAATAATTAACTGAAAACAACCATTAAAAACCCAAACGGGAAAGAACGAAAGCAGTAGCTACATAAACTATGTCTATGAACCATGAGAGCATAGCAACTTCAATTTGGCAACACCACACCACATACATGTTCCTTACTTTCTTTAGCAAAAAGAGTTAAAAAGAAAAAAAAATCACTACATTCAACTAATCAACTTGACTAGTTAAGTCCAAAATCACTACACAGAACATCTAATTGCAGATATATCCATAACCTATAACCAAGCAAAAACAAACAGTATCTATCTCAATTTAAGATCAATTCTCTTCTTTGAAAATTTTTCTTTTAAGTTTTTAAGATAAAAAAAATTACAAAAATTCAATCTTTTTATATACACGAGCAAAAATTATGGACTAATTCATTTCTTCAAAACAAATTGCACAAGGAAAAAAAATGTTAACCTTCACGAGACAACTCAGACTTGATATTCCCTGAAGACAATGCAGACTCGGACTGGAACGGAAAAGAAGAATCGATCTTCTGATCACCGACGGCAACGCCATCATACGGCGGAACCCTAGAAATCAACAGCTTCTGCTGCTGATTGTACTGCCGAAGATCAGTTTGCAGCGACAACATCACGACCGCCGGGAAAAAACAAAACCGCCGGAGCTCCGAAAGCAGATACTATATTTTTCCGATGAGAAAAAGGAGAATGAAAAATGGAAAGAGCTGAATTCTGAGGTAATAAATTAAATTAATTATAATTAATAAATAAAATAAAGTGAAAAAAAAGTCGCTTTTTGTTGTCAGATAATGTGTTAATTCGGTTACTGTTCAAAAAAAGCGACTTCTCGAATATGACAACTGTGTAATGCGACAAGTAATCTTATTTTTTTCTTTTTATCATCTTGTTTTGAGTCGACGATCTCTCGAAAACAATCTTTCAATTCTCATAAGGATTAAAATTTGTGTTATCCGGTAACGATACCCTTCTCAAATTCCAATTATATCAGATATGCTGCAATTGTTTTATTTTTTGTAACGATTTCAAGTTAATACATTAATAATAACTGAGTTCATAATGAAATATTTAATATAATTTTTTTAATAATTTTCTTCATATATATTATTTATGTTAAAAATTGTGAATTAAATTGTAACCAACAGTTAAGATCCGTCCATGTTATTTGGTATAGTATATTGGATGGTTAAATTTAAGTTTATGTCGTTTAGTGATAAAATTATCCTTGATAAAGATAGTTTTATATTGAGAAAAAATAAATATATTAATTCTTGAATGATGTTTTAAAAAAATTATAAAAAATATTGATCTACATAAATTTACTACTACAATAAATATAATTATATACACTTTAATTTGCCACTTAAATATATGGTTGAATTTAGACCACGTGTCGAAACCAAGTAAGACCACTTTTGTCATTTCCCAAGAACGTCAAAAAAAAAGTGGTTGGAAACAATTGAAAATCCCCAAAAATAATTTCATGTTTCCCATGCTTAAATGAACGAGTTAAAAGATTAAAATAAATAAGTATATGAATTATTAACACATTTAAAGTTAGTTGAATTTATATGAGTTGAGTTGAAATATTCTAAATAAATATGTCACTACCTAGCCCGTTTTAATAAAATTTAATTTCCATATTTTTTAATTTAAATAATTTATCTAATTTTAATTAGATACAGAGTGTAAAAAAAATAATAAAGAATTTGAATCTTGTAATTTTAAACTAAAGATAGGTGAATATACTAAAAAAATTGTTCTTATAATCTTAAACATGTTAAGTAAAAAAGAGATATTTTTCTAAACAAATTAGAAATGATTTATATACTATATCAAAGTATAAAATATACGTCATCAAATATTTTGACATAATTATTGAATAGATCGAACAAATCAAAATAGATTGCATTAACAAAATTCTCGGTTTCAAAAGGAGCGGATTGCGCGGATCATATTTTTATATTTTAATTTCATGAACCCTCTATATAGAGCATTATTTAATTATATAACCAATGATATACGTGCTGAAAATTGTTTTCCAGAAAAGAAATATTTGTATTTTTTTATGTAAAAAATATAAATAAATGAAACACGTGGCAATTTATAAGAGAAGTCATATCACTGTTGTAATTTATAATAATTTTATATTAAAGAAAGTCCATGAATTAATCGACACGTAATAGGAAAAAGTTTGCGTGTGAAAATGAAGTAATAATTTGATGGAATGGGTCGACTAGTTAGTTTGGTAAAGAAGATAAAAAAGAAGTTTTTTTTTTCTTTCGTTTTGAAATATGTGATATTTATATTAATGTTTGATTAAATTTAAATTTATATTAAAATACAAAGTAAGTATTTTAACAAAGATATTTTCATATTTAGTATAACTTTCATTCAAAATATTTTACATAATTAAGAATGAAATATTATTTATTGCTCTATGACAATCTTTGATAAATTAAGTAAACTTATAAAGGGAAAAGTTTGAAATTGCTTTTTCTTCGTGCTATAGAAATGTACGATTTTTTTTTTGATCTTTTTAAGGTGCATTGAATTGGTGGGATCTTGTAGATTTTGGATTAAGATTTGAATTAAAATGGAATAATTACTTTGGATATTGTTAAGATATGTAATAGTGTTACCAAGGAAATAAATTACTTTTTTCTGCATGCTTTTGGAAAGTACGATATTTTTTTCTTTTTCTGAAGATGCATTGAACTTGTTAAATTTTGTAGATTTTGGATTAAGATTTGAATGAAAACGACATGATTTTGGAATAATTACTTTAGATATTGTTAAAACATATCGTCTAAAGAAATATATTGTGCTATAAAAGTAAATTTTATTAAATTACGTACACTACATCAAAAATGATTAATAGCAACAATTAATTTTTAATTACCGTTAAATATGTATTTTTAGTGGTAATTAGCACTCTTTGTATATGTTCCTAAAGCCTTTAGCGACACTAGTTCTAATGTCACTTAACTAATGCCGGTAAAGACTTTACCACTCTTTATTAGTGTCTATATTTATTACCGCTAAAAATTATTTTTTATTGTAATGGTATAATATTTCGTAAGAACTTATTTGAAAATTGTGTGTAATTATTAATAATGAGAAATATTGTTTTAGTTTTTTTTCCATGTTTGGTCGAGAAAAATAAAGGGAAAACAATAATTCACTACCATATCTACTATTATTACCTATACTTTCAAAATATTACATATCTTACTACTAATTAAGAGTTTTCTATCATACATTGAGGAAGATACACTCAGATATATGTATTTTTGCTACCAGATACACTAAAATAGGGAGAGAGGCGAGCAAGATTCATATGTATTCCAGATACATGTATCTGTATGTATCTGGTGTGATTCACATATATCTGAGATGCCAGATACATGCGAGAGTGGCGAGCGAGATTTGTTATGTATCCCCCCGATACATGTGAATCCACTTAGATACATTAACATATCCAGAACAAAATTGACCCCATGCATGTATCCTGAGATACATGTATCTAGACGACTAGACGTATTTGAAGGTATCTGGACGCACAAAAATATGATAAGATACACAATAATGCAAATTGAAGTGTATCTAATTAATTAACTCCTAAACCAGTGAAATTTATGGACGTAAATTTCATAATCATACTCGATGTTTCATTATTCAACCATTATTTGAGCTAAAAAATCGTGAGGCTAATGTGTCGATAGTGAGGTATGTACACGGTAGGGACATTTACGCCTTCATATCCATTAATTATAATTACATGTTAGTTTAGCATAATGTAATTGCAATGTCACCTTCATAAGTGTTGTGTGCTGAATTATATCCTCATTCCTCGCGTCACTATAATAAAAATAGTTTGTAGCGGTAATAAATATACACATTAATTAATTGTCATTAGATTCACTGTCGCTATAGACTTCATGGATATTTTTAGTGTAATGACATATATAAAAACACATGGTTAGAAACATATAGCCGTTTTAGCTCAATTGACAGGCTCTATTTTATTAATTGTAATTAATTAGTATACGTTGTAACCAAGTAAGAAAGATAAAAATCTACATCACCTATTATCAAGGTTAACCTCTTAATATGGTTTAGTTCTTATTAAAACTTGATTAATTAGTCCTCAAAATACTGACTGATAAAACTACTCCTCATTAAAACTTACAAAATGTACTGTAAATTGTAATATTGAGTTTTTAATTAGAAGTTATGTGTTTTCGTTCTTTTTGTATTTTTTGGCAATTCAGTCATAAAAAATATAATTTTATTATTATATTTGTCATAGTGGATATATAAATATTTTTAGTACAAATATTAGTTGTTGTATTGGATAAAATCCAAAGATTCATTTTGATTGGTTTTTGCTATGAACTCTCTTGGCAAAGTCAAGATCATCTTGTAATCCATCTTATTCGATAAATTATCTAACAAAACTTGGAACTTTGGCTCATTTTCTTTATTCTTTAATCTGATTCTGATTGCTTGACTGGCATTAGTTATAACTAACCATTTCAGTAAATAATTAAAATAAATATAGAATGATATATATATATATATATATATATATATAATCGAATATAGAGCTGTAAAGTGTGAATACGGAGAAACCATATATGTATTCATATTTTTTCTTTATTTAAACATAGTAACTTATGCATGCATACATTATATAAAAAGAGAAATTATTTTAGCGTGTACAATATATGTAAACCATGCAACTTCTGCTATAATTTATAATCTCAGATTATTTGATAAAGTATATATTATAATCCATATTTATTTAATCATATAATACTAATCACAACACTGGCACACTGCGCAAGCAGTCTCATAAATTGTCCCAAATCCAATTTTACCCAAAGTACTCCATTGGTGGGGCTTAATTGAGTCATTCACATCCCCAGTGCCAGTTGTACCTTGAGCTTCATTTGCTGCACAAAGTAATTATTATTAATAATTACTAAAAAAATAATAATGATGCATGCATGTGATTTATATAGATGCTTTAATTTTTTTTCATGAGAAAAAAGTCATTTTGTTAAATTAGGTTTTAGGCCTAATTCGCACCCCAAAAGCTAGCTCAAAGGGAGGATGATTGCCCAAACCTCATAAGGAGTCCACCCATCTCATTAACCACCAATGTGGGACTTTTTTGTTTTAACACATTCATCTTCGATTAATTTATTTAATCGTGGTGTTTGATCCGTTAGATCATTAAATAATTTATATTCTCGTTATTAGCAAATCGTCAATATTTATCCTTAATTTTGATAGAACTCTAGCATATAGATTGGGAGGATTTCATGTGTTAAAAATACTTCGAAAAACTAATAATTTCATGTTTGAAATATTTCCATTTTACTTTTGGTTATTATGATTTAATTAAAACTATCATATGTTATACTTTAAGTTAGGAGCTCTGTTAGGATTATGGGTAAATATGAAATGATTTGCTAATGGTAAAGGTACGAATTATGATTCCAAAATGTCACATGACTAACTGAGTAGTTCAGTCATCTTGTTCTTCACTGATTAATTACATAGTGTATTGTGTATTGAAACCTGATCAACTTTTTTTAGTGTGATTAATTAGTTCTTTATGTTTTGATTCCTTTAATGAAAATTTTAATTTTGTTATTACAATTCAAACATTATTTCTTAGGAAAGAATTTAAAGAGTTGTAGAAGTACTTACACTTGAGTGAAGGACCAGAAGACATGTCCCTAGCAGCAACCTCAGAAGACATCAGTAGAATCACAAGAAAACAAAGTGTTATAATCAAAACATTTTGATGAATTAATGAACTCTAAATTAAAATGTGTTTGAATGATATATTGATTAAAATTCCTCCATTTTCCTCCTATTTATAGGAAAGGAACTTTTAGATGTATAAAGATTTTAAGTGACCAAACTTATGTCCTCGTTTGGGTAGCTTTAAGATAAATTTTTTTTTGATTTATTATCATGAATGGTTTCTACCTGAAATATGATTAATGCTATATCTTAAAGTTTTTATATGTTTTGATAATCATTATATTTATCGAATTAACTCTTCATTAATGTATTTTTTTTCATCGAAATTTAATCCAAATCATGATTATTGTATTTTCTTTAAATAAATCTTCTAAAAAAAGAAGAATAAAAAAGGGAGCAACAGACAAAT
>JAJOOS010004907.1:0-18917 GCA_029582725.1 Solanum chiquidenum
CTTAAAATTATTTGATTGATAAACTCTCAAATGAATAAATTAGTCTAAAATTTAAAACACAAGATAATTTAGACCACGCATCAAACAGCCAAATATATATTCATCGATCATAGAAGACTAATGAAGATAAGAAGTCACAAGATTATTAGAGGAGATTATAATAAACTTAGATTCATATGTTCTATTAATAATAGGCCGGACTCTAGGCTCTAGATTTAACCAATTCCTATTGATGGTATATAGAGAAAAACCGAGGCACTATGAAATTTGTATTATAGTATATTTATATTGTACTAACATCGGAAATGAAAGTAATGATAAATAAATGTATAGTACCTTTTATTATATTTTTCTCGGATCTCAGACAACTATTATCTTTCTGAACTTATGTATACATTATTATTATTATTATTATTGATAGAGTTACTTTTTAGTTAATTAATAAAACAAGTGTCTGAAACCTTATCTTTTAACCTATAAATAATTTAAAGAAATTGAATAGCATGTGCTACTACTCTTCAATTTATATTTAGTTTGGATTATTTTATCCCATATTTTTCTTCCTTTTCTTTTTTGACAATAGTAGGGACCAATTTTGACCTCAATATTAATTACTCCATATAATAGCAGTAATAAATAAATATAGAAGTTTGAAAATCTTTGGTAAAAAGAAATTTTCTAACGTTTTGAGTTCAAGTTCAAGAATGTGGTGTGGATTGTAGTACTTAATAAAGTGAGTTAAAATAAAAATATCAAATAATTTTTTTCGTCTCGGTCTAGATCTTTCTAAACAGAACTGTCTAATATATGTACTGTTACTGTTAGTGAAAAACTTACAAGATAACAAAAATACAAGATTACAATTGAAAATAAAAGTGAAGAAATAAATCTCTTCAGCTTGAGGCGCGGATATCTCGCTCTCTTTAAGGAGATTCAAGCCCACTGCAGCAAATGTTTTTCACCGGTCCAGCAGTAGTCCTTCTTGACTTGTCCCCTCCAGGATACAACAGCCTTCACACAAAGTATAACTCAACAACTCTGGACAAGAGTTGAGTCCAAAGCTCCACAAAAAAGAACACCATTTCAACTAATAAGAACTCTCTTTTTGACTAACTCTTTCGCTCTATATTTTTCTTATATGTTTTTATATATCCCAAACCAAAAGAAGACCATCACTATTTATACTAGAAGAAGTCTTCCTAGCAATGAATAGGATGATAATGGTATAGTAAATAGTGAATATAACGGGTCTTAGGAGTTACATAGGTTATAAGATGTAATGGAGAAATAAAGAATACCAAATAATGTGAGCAACAAATGCCCCTCAACGGGTAAGTGCAACTCAACGGACAAAAGTCAATGTGTGCATTCTCTAACTGCCAATGAAGAAAGCAGTAAAGAAATGTCCACTAATGGCAGCAATGAATACAGGCACTAACTGCTGAATCATTCAGCATTCTTGTAACTCCAAATAAAGCAAATTAATATATTAAGATATTAATATTAAAATGCTAATAAACCAACATGTACTAGTAAAAATAATAGATATTCCGCAAAATTAATCTTTTTTTTTTAACGTCAAACGTATATATGCTAACAAAGAAGAAGAAAACCTTGAAAGTGTTGGGTCAGCAATCTTTTCGTAGGCTTTGGAATATTTAGGGGCCCTTGACCTTTACTGCTATTGCTACTATTTATTTAAATTTTTGGGACAGATAAGATATTTATTTATATGCTGGAATTAGTTGAAGTTTGCGCCAACTAAGATTCCGAAAGTTAAACGACATCCAATGAATCATATATTAGTTGAATGAATATATAGATTTATTGATTATTAGTTGAAGTCCACTACGTCTATACTGACATGAAGATGCTCTCTGTTTCTATTTTGTGTTGTTAGATCTATTTATGGTAATTAGATGGGGGATTTAAATAGTCTCTTCGTTGCAAAGGGTTTGTTTTATTTTTATTTTTAGAATGTTACTCTGTTCGTTTAAAAAAGAATGGTCTCATTTCTCTTTTAGTTTGTTTCAAAAGAATGTTCTCTTTCCTTTTTTGGTAACACTTTAACTTTAACTTTCCACACGACATGTTTAAGACCACAAGATTAAAGAGCATTTTGGTACATTTGACATAATTTTAATTTAGAACCACAAAATTTAAAAATCTTCTTTCTTTTTTTAAACTTCGTTCCAAGTCAAACTGGGACATTCTTTTTGAAACGGAGGGAGTATTTTCTTTCTTTTTTGATAACTTTTTAAGTTCAACTTTTCATGAAATATGTTTAAGACCACAAGATTAAAAATATTTTGATACATTTATTATTCAATATATTTTTAATATAAAATTGTAAGATTCAAAACAGAAGTCATCTTTTTTATTTTCTTCATGTAAAATTAAAGTGAAGACAACTAAACTATGAATGAGTATATTTTATTCCTTTGGAGTTTTGAGACAAAATAAAGGGCACAAGAACTAACAAGAATCCACATGATTGACTGTAATTCTTGTTTCTTTCTTTGATGAGAAAGTTGAAGACTGTGATTTAATTGTCTGTTTGGATAACTTTTTCGAAAAGTTTTTGACATAATGATTTCTAAATAAGTATTTCGATGATTGTTGTTTTATGTAATTTTGTTATGAGAAGTTTCATCGATAAAGATTTTAAAAAATAGTTCTTAGTATTATTGCTTTTAAAGTACTAGTATTAATTTTCGAATTAAAAATAATTTTTTAGTCCACGTATAAGATTTCAATTACCCTTTAACGATTAGTAGTATTTATTTTTGTTAAATTTATTGTAGCTGACTCTAAAAGAGAAATAAAAGCCAAATATAGTCTAAAAAGTGTTTTTGAAGAAGCAGAATATTATTGTCTATCAAATATATGCCTTGCCTGTATTTATCTTATTTTTGAGCAAACATAGGAAAAGCCGATCATATTTAACACTTTTGTCGTTAAATGTCTTAATCTTAAAGAAGAAGTTCCTAATGTTGTGCTGTAATGTTGTTCCTTTTCTTGAGCTAGTATAAGAGAATAATATATTTTCCATCATTCTTTTTTCCGTTCTTATCATATGATTTAATTATCATATAATTGTATATTTGAGAAAATCAAAATATAGTTAAATCTTTAATTTTCAAAGTTGTGTCATCGTCCTATAGTAGTTTCATTTGGTAAAAATTTATTCACATGGAATTTTTTTCTTTTTATTTTGTGTTCGGTATCTATATTAGAATTCGATTAAATTTGGATTCGCGCAAAGTCCCACAGGGGTAAAACGCTCTCTAACAAAGGCGACTCCGTACCCAAGAGGCTCGAACCCGTGAAATTGTTATATCAAACCCATTGATGCATAATATATGTATTTACATAATATAATATCATATTTAGAAGATTCTCGACTCAAGTTAGCTAAATTTTTACCAACAAATGAAAAATCTAGATAATTAACAACTGAGCTTTTAATGTGTTTGAATATAATGTAAACATCGTTACATTTTATTATAAAGATTGTAAATAAGTATTTATCATTCCACTTTTGAGTCAGCGCTTTTATTAAAACAATTACGACTAGTTTAAATAAATGTAATATATGACACTTATCCTAATTTGTAATTACTAATTACTGTTTGGGGATTAATGTAATACAATTATCACTTGTTATCGAAGAAAGAGAGTTGTGGGGGTACATATACTTCCTTTTTATCAGTGTGGTATATTAAAAAAATAAAAAACTTTTTCTACTTAACAATTTTTTCTTATCATAAAAAAATATTTTTACAATTAATTGAAGTACTAATACAGGCCAATTTATATTTTCGAAGCGTAATTAGTTAATAGATTGAACAATTTAGTTATACTTTAGCTATAATAACATACTCTAGATAACAACTTAAAAATAAAGAAAAACAAACAATATTTGAGAATATGATTATCAATGCAAAATAATCACGAATGACAAATTTGTGATATATGTTAAAAGAGATTACTTCACACAATATGTGTGTGTGTTTGACGTTTATTGTCCTTCAAGAAAATAGAGAATCAGATTTTTTTTTCTTTTTTATTATTAGCACTTAGAAAAAGAAAAGTACTATATATTTCTTATTCAATATATAATGGCGCCGTGCCCTGACCTACCATACACGGCGGAATAAACAAACGCTCATGGGAACCCCCACTATTCAAATAAACAATACATGAAGGGCAACATTGTCATTTTCGTCTGCTCTTCCCCACCAATTCCGGACACTAAAATATACTTCCTCCGTCTCATATTATATGCCATATTTTTCATTTGAACTTGCATTAAGAAATGAGGTAATTTTATCCTTATGCCCTTATTTAATGTTTGCTTAAGACAAATTTATAATAAATGATGAATATGTTAGATTTCAAAAATATAAATGCATTTGGATGACTATTTAAATTTTAGAGTTTATTTTTTGGAGCCAAATTTTTTCACCAATTAATCTAAAAAAATTTAAAAATTCAAGTTTTTCCCACCTCAATTTTCCTATATATTTTGTGTAAAATATTTTTTTATATAAATTCTTAAAGCAAACATGACAACATCACAAAATATTCAAATTTCATTACTTCAAATTGATCTAAATTTTCATGTTGAATCTGATGTTATTGATAATGAAATTAGACGACAAATAAATTTTAGCTCTAATTCGATAAATCATTTATTTTTTGATTTAAACACCGAGGCGCATATTGAAGAAGATTCAAATACAAATATTGGTTTGTTGTTTTGGTTCGTGATTTAATTGTTTTATTTATATTTGTATACTTCATTCATTTTTACAGTACCATTTGAAGGGCTGCAAACTGCATCAGAAGAAGATATATTATCGGAAGAGTCAAATACAAATATTTGATTTGTTGAAATTTCTGTTATTTTTTTATTTCATATTTCATTAATTCATGTTTAACTACATTAGAGATGATTCATGTAGTTGTAACCTCCATTTTATCTTTTGTGTTCATAAATTTTTTTCAAAATCAGATTTTATAGAATAAGTAGTGAATAAAGAAAGTAGTTAATTAATGAATGAATTACTCTCCCAATAAAATTAATAGCTTGTAGATTTTCTAGATTAGTCAAAGTAAATACATTTTCAAGATTAATTAATTAATCTATCAAAGTGTATAATGGACAAAAAATGATAATTTATGCATAAATTTTATAAAATGCCATATATTGTGGTTCAACTATTTTTAGAAAGAAATGACATATAAAATGAGACGGAGTGAATATAAATTACAAGGTGAAATATCAAATTCAAAAACGTGTACTTGAACTTAAGGAGGGTAAAATGCAATTTCATTAGTCATAAAGGGCAAGACAGTCTTTCTACTGTTATTCAACCTGTAATGATACCACCCACCCAGGAAGCATGGCTTGCAGAGTTGGCAATGTCGTTTCTCTTTGGACGAATTCATCATTTTCACTCTCTAAGCTGAAAACTATTAGACCCATCGTTTTCTCTCTCTAGATATACAATTTTTCTCTCTCTATCTAACCAGTAGTTAAGCTGCTCCACTCCTTCAACTACCCCTCTTTACTTTCTCTCTCATCATTCCATCATTTATTTCTCCTATATTTATTAATTCTCTCACATTCAATAAAAGAATACTTGTAGGCAAAGTAGAGAGAGAGAGAGAGAGGTGAAACGGAACGATGCCGTTGGTGAGAACTGAGGTGAGGAATGTGTACGGATTGGGAACGCCGGAATTGTACCGAGACGCCGAGAAGGAGGATCCAAAGGCGGTGCTTGACGGAGTTGCAGTCGCTGGACTCGTTGGGATCTTGCGTCAGCTCGGCGATCTCGCTGAGTACGTTTTTAAAATTTTCAGATTTTTTTTAAACACATTTGTTCATTTTCTGGCTCTTTGCCAGCTTTAAAGTTCAATCTTAGCGAGCGTTTTCCGAAAAAAGTTTCATCTTTGATGGTGAAGTTGAAGTAATTTCTGGAAAAAATTGAACTTTTTTTGTACTGACTAAACGGAAGTATTGCTGAAATTGGCTATATTTCGAATTAAGTTTATAGCTTAGTAAAGTTACACTTCTTTTCGATGAGAAGGAATTATCTGAATTTTACTCGGTGTTATCAGCATCTTTCTTTCTTCTTGTTTTCATTCTTTCATAATTATTTCCCTAGTCTTAGTGCATGCAAAATAAGTTGTTCCTCAGCTCCACTTTTCATGACACAAGTATGTTAATTTGACTGGTAGATTATATATAAGTAGTGGAAGAAAATGCTAATGTGGTTTAAATTTTCCTTGGTATCAATGCCGACTTGACAAATGATAGGGCACAATGAAAGAAAAAGATTCATATATGTCATGCTACTAGTTGAGAATAGGTTTTAGACTTGTTTGAGAACTTTTAATATTATTGTTATTATTTATTATATATATTTGAAATTATTTTTCACTTTATTTTATTTAGTATGATGATGATATGAAATGAGCTTAAATGAAGAAGTCGGGATTCATATAGTCCACCTCTAACTTGTTTGAGAATGAGGTATAGTTGTTGTTTGATTTGGATTTTTGAAACTATATTAGTGATGTCAAACACTTCTGGTTATTTCAAATGGAAAAATGTCATTTAAATTAGGAGAAAAAAGATTATGTCTTATAAATAAGAAAAAGAAGAAGAAGGCAACTCCTTTTTCTGTTCAATTTGGTTACTTCGGATCTACCTAAGTCAAGTTGACTGGATTTTGGGGAAAATGAGAGAAGGATAAACTTTTCATTTGAAGATAGCAAATAGAGATTTCCCAAGGAAATTTGTGGTAAAAGGTTTTGTCATATTGACTCTAGAGAATTGTGAAGTGAAAAAATATTTAGACGAAAGGGGTATCTGTATAGTGCATTCAATAGAATCTTACTCTATGGCCATCATGCTGTAAGGAAAAAATGTTTGTATTTGGAAAGTTCAATGTTATTCTGCTTACATTTGCAACATTTATGATGAGGCACTTGGTAAACATGATCAGAGGAAGTTAACCTATTGATAATCTTAACATGTGACTGCATTGCAATTGTTGTCTTGATTACTTGAGTGGTGGTTCTTCACACGCACATTCGGTTGTAAACTTGACTAAGGCTTTTGGCAGTCATCTTGTACAATATGGTGGGGTTTATCAGGGACTACTGTGGTTCTAGCATTCAACATTAATATATTGGGTTTAAGTAATTGGCATCTTTAAATTTGTTGTTAGTGAAGAATCTTTTTTTTTCTTTTCTTGTGAAGTGCATGCTAGTCTGCTAGAAACAAGCTATTTAGGCTAATTGGAAGATATGGTTGATTTCAGTATGGTAGTGATGACCAGTATGACCAACAAAAACTCAGCAGAAAGTCCTGAATTGTTATAGCTCATACAGATTATACAGAGTAGTTATAATGCATCTAAGAAATGGTAAATGCTGGGCCAGCATTGCTAAAATGTAGTTTAATGTGAGCCCCCCCCTCCCCAGGATATAGCTTACCGATCAATGAAGTTTTAATGAAGACCATGAGGTTTGAATTCTAGCGGAGGAAAAAAATTAAGGTGATTTCTTTCCATCTGCCTAAGGCTTGACAGGTAAAGTTACCTGATACATGTACCTGTATTGGTGTAAAGATGCAAGTACCTGTGATATCGTTGAGGTGCATGCAAGCCGGTATAAACACCCCATTCTATTCCATATATTAGAAAAAGAAGAGTTCAAGGTGGTGGTCTTACCTTCTTATCAGAGGTTAATGGCTCCTTGCCTTTTGGAGGAAGAAGTAATGAGTTGTGCTTAACTATGCATTTGATTTCTGTTGGGCAGAATTCTTTTGTTGCTTTTGGGTTGTTTTCTGAGTTTTAGTTCTAGTATATCTTTTACTGCAGATAACTTAAGTGCTCTGAATTAGCCATCTGTTATTTGGAGCTGAGGTTGACATTGATATATAAGTTGCAGGGGGTATTTCAAACGGCCAATACTAATATGTTTGACCAAGCTTCTGAGAAGCCAAAAGTGTTTATATTAGAGAATTGGGGTGTTTGACCAAGGTTTTAGGTAAAATAAATGCTTCAAATAGTAGCAGAAGCTGGAAAAAAGTAGCTTTTTCCCAGAAACACTCCTGCAGCCTTGGCCAAGCACAAATTACTGCTCTAATATTGGCAAAAGTGCTTACCAAATTGATTAGCCAAACACAAACTGCTACTCTTCAAAAACGCTTTATCAAAAAACTACTTTTGACAAAATAAAAACACTATTCAAAATAAGCAGATTTTGGCAGCTTGGCTAAACAGGCGAAGTCTCAAAAGTGTTAACATTTTGTCTTATCTTATCCTTTAAGATCAACACAAGGTCCTTAGAAGATTGGGGGTACATACTATTATCTATTGCTCTATAGTAATTTTTGGTCTTCATTTGTTGGAATGAGATACATGTAAGTTTACTCTCAGCTTGATGTCCAATTAAGGATTGGAAAAGAAACTTGTGAATGCTTAGAACATTGTAATTAATAGTAGTTTTGTACTTGTAGATTTGCAGCGGAAGTGTTTCATGGCTTACAAGAGCAAGTGATGGTTACATCCTCGAGAAGCAATAAGTTGGTTGCTCGGGTGCAAAAAATTGAAGCTGCACTTCCTCCACTTGAGAAATCAGTATTGGCACAACGGAGTCATTTACACTTTGCTTATACAGCTGGTATGACTTTTTAATCTCAATTACTGGATTTCTTCTACCAATGATAGAAGATAGTGGGAATGGGGGAAATTTGGTTTTATTTATCTCACTCAGATATATCTGTCTATGATACAAATGATGTTCCAAATAGTTCCACAAATGAAGTTTTGGTAGTAGGAAATACTTCAATTTCTGTGTATTTGGAATATCTATTTCCGCAGAAATGGCTTCTTTTCCCGTTCGAGTTTTTTCTTCTTTTTTTTTTTTATGGAAGCAGTTGGTATGCAGGATCCAATTGGCATGCCCGTATCCGTAGTGAACAAAATCATTTTATATACAATGACCTGCCAAGATTTATCATGGATTCGTACGAAGAATGTCATGGTCCGCCACACTTGCATTTGCTTGACAAGTATGTGAACTCACCTTTATAGCTATATTTGTATATCCTGATTGCACTGTTACACTCATGAAACTTTTACTTGTCTCTTCAGATTTGACCCTGGTGGACCGGGATCTTGCTTGAAAAGGTATTCAGATCCAACTTT
Organism: Solanum chiquidenum; assembly: GCA_029582725.1. Classification (NCBI taxonomy): domain Eukaryota; kingdom Viridiplantae; phylum Streptophyta; class Magnoliopsida; order Solanales; family Solanaceae; genus Solanum; species Solanum chiquidenum. Next base: position 9,228 of record JAJOOS010004907.1, read on the forward strand.
CTTTAAGAGAGCATCAGTTGGATCAGATGAAGAATATATTGCCAAAGTCCTAAAAGAAAAGAAGGGTCGGAAGATTAAGGTATCTCACAAATTATTCTGAAATTACCTGCCACAGCTTAACTAGTGTAGATTGACTTGGGATTTTATGAGCAGTATCTTTGTATATATTCACAGGACATAAAGGATATTATAAAGTTGAAGAACTACATCTTAAATAGAAAAATACAAGTATCACACACATCAATGAATGCCTCTCAAAATGTGCCTTGCATATAGGTAGAGCCAGAAGTATGCTGTATGGGATAGGTTAGAACCATGCAATTAGCAGGGATAGCTAGAAATTTGATTCATAGGGAGAAGATTATTTTATGTCAAATATATAGATTTAGGAGTATAAATTTGTATTAGTTCATATACATAGACAAAAGAAGTCTAAAAATGAGATAAAATTATTGAAAACTGAATGAAATGAAAATGAAATTAGCTTTGATTGAAAACTATCACACAAATTTAGCAGATAAAAAAGGAAAAAAAAAGAGACCAGCATCTTAATTAATATCACAATGGAACTGTCTTTTCAACAAAGAAAAATTGCAACCTGATCTTTTATTAATAAAGTTCTTTTCAAGAAAATAATTCAAGGAAACTAAGCACCGATTCCTCACTGGTGGATACATTTAATAGAGCAAAGAAACATATCAACAATATATTTTTGCACAAATTTAATGAAACTGTATTCAAGTGGTAGTCCATATTAAATTCTCTTTTGGACATAGCAGTGTCATCTAAATAAACTAAATTTAACTAATGTATAACTTACATCTGTCAATTGGAACAAAGAAATAGGGCAGTCTGGTGCACTAAGCTCCCACTATCGCAGGGCCTAGGTAAGGTATGGACCATGACATTGTCCTTTCTTTCATCTTTTCCGCGTTGTCTGTTTAGCTTTTGGTTTTGAAGAAATTTCTTTGTGTGGAAAGCTATATCTCATGTATTAATTACTATCCTCGAACGGGAGGGAGGACATAAATAGAAACCAAGCAGAGTCCAAAACTTTGTATTAGTTCATACCAAATGTTAGGTATCCACTGCCAAAATATCAATACAAGGTTGTCCTTTTTTCCTTTATTTTTCTTGTTTTGGGGTTGCTCATGGGGGAGTTGTTAATGTGTTTGGCATTAAAAAAAAAGTTGAGGAGGGGAGGCCGGGGAAGGACACAACCCCTGAGCATACCAGTGCTTGACATTGATGAAATCTAACTTTGCACAGTGAACATCAAGGATTTACTTGAAGCACAAGTTAGTAATGTCTGTTTATAATTGTATTAATCTTAAATTTTTTTCCATAACCATACTCCTAACAATTAACAAAGAACGGAAATGAAAGGTGATACTATATATGCAGATTGAGCAAAAGATGCAAGGGGGGATGGGCTTCTTATGAGTCATCCTTCCATTAGTAAAAATTGAAAAGGATCAGAGCTTATTTGCACTGAGATTTTGTTCTATTCCCTGGTATAGACAATGGTCTTTTGTTTAACGGGGTGTTACTTCAGCCCTGAATAATTAGAATCTGCTTTCTGTAGTGCTTCTTATAATAAGCTCAAAAAAGGATTTAGCTCCATTGGTGTTTTCCAATAAGTGCTCATGAATGTTAAACAAAAATCTGAGCTATTGCAAGCTTGTTACTTTTTGGTGGTAATTTCAATAAATTTTCTAACGCAACTATGTGTCAACATTGAACAGAAGAAAGGATCATGGAGGAGGAATGGAGAAGTCTCCCGGAGTGCGTCTATGCCCAATTATGGTAGTAGGTATGCATTACTTGTCTTCTCTTGTGGACAGAAAAGATGGAGAAAAAGTGGTGACTTTAGAGAATTGATGTATGATAGGGAGTGGGTAGGGGGGAGTATATTTGTAGCTTTTACAGATCGGAATTTTCTGAAAGATAACTTTGTGATTTTTGCAGAATGCAATTTGCTTATAGAAATCTCGATAGGCGTCCTTCCTGGGTTCAGAGCTTCTCCACATATGATACAACCCTCAAATCTGAAATAGATTCGAGACATGGGTCGGGTCTGACAGACTATGTTTCACAGCCAAGTTTCTCTATTCAACCTGAAGATGGAAAATCTGAGACTGTCTCTCCAATAAAAATGCAGCACAATCAGTCCTTTGATTATTCTTTTCTCGAAGAAAAGAGTGATCACACTTTCAATGATATTGACAATGATTTTTCACAAGAGCTAACTGATCTTGTTTCAACGTCTGTTTCTTGGAACTTGAAGATGCAACCTGGCACGCAAGAGTCTAAAGGATCCTTTGATTCAACTTCACAGCTTCATCTTAACAATATGCTTGATCAAGCTTTTCCTGAGGAAAGATGTGAAGTTGTTTATGATGACATTGGTAATATTGTATCCGAAGAGCAAGCTGATCATTGCACATCTTCTGTTACTTGGAATGATAAAACAGGACGTGAGAAACAAGAGTCTAGAGAATCCTTCTCTTCTCCATCCCAGATTCATCATGATGACTTGCCTGATTGTGCTTCCCCTGATCGAAAAGGCGATGATGAGTACAGCAATATGGGAAATAGCTTAACAGAGGACCAAATTGGCCGCAACTTATTGCCTGTTGCTTTGAGTGGTAAGATGAGAACTGCAGAAGTAGAGTCTAAAGAAATCTTCTACTCTCCGTTGCAGATGAATCCAAGTGCTTCCATAGAAGATGCTTCTCCCGATGAAAAGCTTTGGGTCATATCTGATGAAGAGAGTAACAATTTTCCACAAGGGCAAGTGGTTCCTAGTTCACCTTTCTCAAGTAGCAGTGTTAAGAATGAACAGTTGGACCTGAGTATTCAGAAGTATGATTTTGATGAGAGTTTGGAGACACTTCAAGAAAATCTAGTCCTAGATACACAGTTATTAGATTTAGCAACTTCTGAAAATATTCAACAGCAAAGTTCTGAGCCTGAGGGTGAAATTATACAAAGGTCAATTTCTTATGAAAGCCAGTTTGATGACATTGAAAGTGAAACTGACAGTTTTATGGATGCACTTAACACCATTGAGTCAGAGTCTGAAACTGATTTGGATTGCCAAAGAAAACGAGCAATGGAGCTGGAGTCTAGTTTGAAGACTGAATCAGCCTTGAATGGAGCTCATGTAAATAAAGCAGAACTTTCTGATCGGATTTTGTCTACTCCTATACCCAAGGTTGCAGCCAGAAATTCCCCTGAGAACTGTGGTTTTGGTGGTAAGATCAACTTGGTATCTGCTGACTCTGATCCTGAAGATTTCTCTTCCTCTGACAAAGTAATATGTAAGGGAATTCCAAAGAATATCACTTCAGGATTTGGTGAGATTTTATCGTCTCCGCGGATTGCTGGAATTACTTTAAAACCAGACAGTTCTATAGGTGTCCCTTCAAGTAAAAGATCCAATATTCTGGAAGCATCACAAGAGGAACCACTTGTTAGCAATCATATCACCTCTAGCCCTAGGAATCCTGGTTCATCATTGCCAGTGGTCAACAAGATCCATTGTGGTCCTTCCGACTCTGAAAAACCTCCACCCCAACTTTTTGGCACTCCTAAAGTCAAATTCTGGACAAATGGTGGCTTGCTTGGGCTTGAGCCCTCAAAGCCACCAGATGGTGTAATAAATAGTGTTGGTCAAGTTTATGAAGCTAATCAAAATGAGGAAGTCATTGCTTCAAGGCAAGATCCTGTTCCCAGTAGTGAAAAACATGCAGGAAAACAAGATGATGTACAGAATACGTCAAGAGAGAAAGCTGATTGCCAAAATTCTGATCAAGGAGTTGCCTTCTCTATTAAGAACATATCATCAAGATTTTCAGCCAAAGATTTAGATGTCAAACTTGACAAGTCAAGTAATTTATACCAGCAAAACTGCACTGATAAGCCCCTACACAGTTCTTTAAATGGATCTGGTATGACATCTAGGACAATGGGACCAGTGAGTCCAGAATCCACTATTTCTGCTGGTCAAGAGAACGGAAAGAATTCATCACGTATTCTTGAACTAGGTAATAGATTGCTTACAAATGGGTTCCATGGGAAACTCTCACTTGGTTGGAATGATAAGACGGATTCAGCCAGTTCCTTCAACACAGGAAGCAATGTGCCTATAAATGACTACCAACAATGTGTGGGTAGAACAATCAAAGACTTCCCAGGAAGAGGATCCCCCTTCACATCACCTTCCTCATCACCCCCACTTGGACATATGAAAATCTCATTCCAGCCAATAGACAGCATTGAGACTACGAAACTGAAACTCAGATTTCCTGATAGGAGTAATAACCATGAAAGCAATAATGATATGTTTCCTTCGTTTCAGCTAGTACCAGAGCCTTCTATTCCTCTGCAAGAAGTTTGTTCAGACTCGGATGATGACACATTTTCCAGATCATCTCCCGATCTATCAGATGATTATCTTAGCCATCAGTCTGAGTCAAACTCTGAACAGTGGGAATCTGGTAACTCTCCTAATTTAAAGGACCAAGAAGTATGCAATGCTTTGCATAGAATATCATTAACTGAGTCAACTTCAACATCTTTCGAGAATGGCCGAGCAGCTCATCAGGATTTGCACACCTGCAGTAGACACAATATTCCTTTTGCAGAATACTCTCTGGAGGATTCTCAGTCTGATATTTTATTTGATCTTCCAGTTCTGGATACCCAGCATTCCTCATTCAAGCATGGAGTAGGTAATGCTACGTCTACAAGAGATTTTCTAGAGCCATTGTCTGGTAAGGAATCTACACCACCTCCTCCACCTCTTCCTTCAATGCAGTGGCAGAATATGCAATCACATTTAGATGATGATCAAGATGATCTACATCTTTTCTCTGAAAACCATCATGTGTTTGATCACAAGGAGCCTGGAACTACCATTTCACATCAACCTAAGCCTCCCCCATTCAAGCAAAACCAAGTTATTGAAGCTGCATTTACATTGAAAAACAAGGTATTCTGCTTAACCCCACTACAAAAGATCAAAAGGAACAGAAATTTTGTTTTGAAGGTTCTCTTTCTGCTTTCATATCCCACTTGATTAAGTAGGAGGTGACAATAACACATTTACACATGCAGCAGCCACATTCAATAGACACAACTGGGCAGCAATTTGCTGATCATGCTGAAAACGGCGGAGGAATCAATGAAAAGGAGGACTTCCTGCACCAGATTAGAGCAAAAGTGAGTGGTCATTATTGTCCTATTGGTGATTGAATATTTGTCTGCTCTGGTTTTGATATTGATTAGTGCAGATTTGTTTACCATCTTTATCTGTTAATCTTCTTTAAGCCTGAGTGGATTCCCTGAATACTTCATGAATTTATATCTGATTTGGAAAATCAGCTAGCCGCTCTTTTTGAATTGGATATTGGATAGCTAAGCTAGTTTTAGCCTGCTACCTCAATGGGTTCACTAGCATCTTTAAGCCCCACGTTTCCTTGAACTACCCTCTAATTTTCTCTCATGAATGTGACCCACCTTCTGTAGGTAATTGTCTTTCACTCTTCTTTGAAACGTGAGTAGGGGTTGAAGTTGTGATCTTCATACTTGAGGATGATGAAGCATCTAATAATAATTACCAATTTCATGTCATTTTACGAATTCTCATTATCTACTTTCCTTTTTTGTTGTGTGATTCAGTCGTTCAATCTTAGACGAACTGCTCCAGCAAAACCAACTGGAACTACAGTGCCTCCAGCAAGCGTCAAGGTCAATGCAATTTTGGAGAAAGCCAATGCAATCCGTCAGGTATCAACATTTTAACCCGCATTCTTCTCTCCCTTGTACAACCCCTACTCCCCGAATCCTCACCCTCCTGGTTACTCCAAGAATAATGAAGCACAAACTACCAACACAGCTAAACTGTCCAACTTATTCCTTTTTCATTGACTTGGTATTTTCAACTTGTTGTATTCAGGCAGTTGGAAGTGATGATGGAGAAGATAACTGGAGTGACACTTGAAATATTTTTCAAGAATGATGACATTAGTCTATCAAACCCAAGCGTGTATAATTTTGCCTCTGGAGTTAGGTGAGTGTGTGTAAATAATTAGTTGTATCTGTAAGTATTTTTAGGTCCCCTTTTTTGTATCTCAATTAGCTTAGGTAGCTTTCAACCTGTTTCTGTAAACATTGTGCTCTAAACTCTAGTATGACCCAGCAACATTTTCAAGGCATAAATTTATGCATAAGCCATCTCTCTTTTGATGCTTTCAACATCTATCTAGTATTATTTCACAGCTCCGACTGCACGTTCTTGGAGTCCTAACAATTGTTATACTAAATATTATGTGCTCTTTGACTCCTTAGTAAATCATTGAGATTCTCGTAATGGGATGACATGATAGATTTGTTACGTATTCCTTGAAATAATGAATGGTTCAGATTTTCTGCTGAAGTTGCTTCCATGGCTGACCCATCATTAGATATGGAAGCTAAAAACATTAGCAGTTGCACAAAGTGAATCTTAAAAGTATTAAAATTGAGATGTTTCTCTAAATATATAAACAAGTGTACAAGCTAAAAATAATACACATTGAGACATCCAAAGTAATACTGAGTTGAAGTAATAGTTGTAACATAAATAGTAGAACAAATATCTCTAAACAATGGGAAGTGACTAGTTGCGTGGAATATCTTATTTAACCATGGGATTAAATTAATTATATCAGTATTATTTTCTTAAATTTATTTTGTAGCTTATTAGCCGGCTGTTCACGACTCAAAAAGTTTCTGACCGTGTCATGGGGAAAAGGTTTTTTTTCCTTATATGTATATAGCTTGGGTTTTGATTGACTTCTTCACTGAAAATTAGGGTCAAACTCCAGGAACCATGGCAACTTGGATTAAAAATATTCTGTGCTCATTTAAGTTCCTCTACTAAAACAGGAGAGCATCTACCTCTACACAATTGCATATACTACTCACAAGGATACTTGAGGGCAAATTTTAGAGGCGCGATGTAATAGTTGAGATTTCGGCCCTTTCTTATATAGATATTGTATCGTGAAAATAAATTATTTTTTGTTAAAATGAAGATGAATATTATGATAAAATACTCATGCTAATTATTATGTTTAAAGAGAGTGCAAATTCTAAACTGAACAAATAAAAGTAAACGATGGAAATAGTATTTAATTAGTGAAAGGATAGGCATGAGTTTTTGGACCTATACAATCTTTAAAAGCAAGTTGTTCATAATCATTAATCAATAATATATCAAGATATACAGCTGTGGAATTACTAGGTAGAATTGACTTTTGGACAGGTCTCCACTCTTACCCTGAAATGAACTGAAGTTGCTTAAGAAAAACACCTTCCTTTGCTTGTTTCTAAAATCTGTTGAGGTGTTCCTTGTTTTCTGCTACTTAATTAATTTGTTTTTTACAACTTTAGAATCTTTTGCAACTACTGGCCTTGAAGGAAACGCCACAAAATATTAAACCTCAAACTTGTCCCTCTTTTCGCGCTGTTATAATAATAATAATAATAATTTATCACTAACCTAGTAAGTAATTAAGCTTTTATGTTATCAATTTTGAATTCTGAATTTGCTGGCTCATGATATATAAGAGCAACTTTCCTGAAAAGGGATTAAAAGGAACAAATAAATAAATAATTTGATCAGTAACGTCTTTACTATCTATCAGTCATTATGTCGTAAAATTTGATTTGAATTATGAATTTTATATTTTATTATTTTTAGAATGAGTATTATTCAATAAAATAATTTGACAATCAATTAAACAAACTAATCGTGTACTTTGATAAGAATCTTATTAAATTAAATAAATGAGCTACTACATGCAAATTGCAATAGGCATATACCACTTCTCAATTAAAAATTACACACACTCATTTGGAGTTAGAATTCATCCACTCCCTCTAGCTTTATAAATATAATACTAATAAGTTAATTAGCTTGATAAAAAATAAAATAAAATAGTTTGACCTGCATACTCTTTGAAAAAGCTTTAAAATAGAAGTATATTTTATTAAATTAATCTTAATAATTATACTTTGAAATTTGAAATTTGATTATTATTATTTTATGCAGTTATTTTATATCAAGGAAATATACAAAAAAAAGAAAAAGAGTACTCTCTCTAGTGGTATAAACTTTATCACATTTTACTTCTTGAGAGTCAAACAATATAAACTTTCAACAATAGTTAAAGATGTAATTTTCTTATCATATTAATGTGAGAAGAATTATAACTTATAATATTTTTTTATATTGTTTTCGAACATCTAAATTTTAAATATTAACTTACTCAAATTCAATTTAACGTCAAAAATTAATTAAATTAACTTTCGTAAAGCAAAATATAACAAATAAAAAAGAGTAGATAAAGTAACAATTTACTAAAATAGATAAATAAAATAAAAAATATCTATTTTTATCATAGAGACCGCCCATTAAAATGAACCTGAGTGAGTACCAAATTAACAAGAACAAAAGAAGTTTCCATAACAAGTAAGAGGCCAAACAATAGGACAAAGAAGTTTTAGTGCAATAAAAAAACGTACCCCATTAAACCTTATCTGTTTCTTTCCAAAAAAAAAAGAATCCATGTGTCTTAGGCTCTTAGCTAATATCCTGATAATAATTAATTAATTTAGACCTAAAAACAAAACAGTATCTTTTGAAAAAGATGCATGTATCTAGAGTAGATTACTATTATCTTCTACAATATCAACAGTCATTATGTTAATTATATTTTTTACTTGTGAGTCGTGTGATGATGTATTTCCCAACTAGTCTTCAATTGGAGGAAAATAACATTAATTACAGAAGAAGATATGAAGTAATTGAATAAAATAAAAGAAAGAAAGGGTTTCTTTTCCTTGATTAGTTTAAGCAACTTGGGTTATCATCCACAACAGCACCAACATGCAATTTAGCCTTTCCAACACAGCTCTAATATGCTTTTTATTAGCTCAACCTTTTCTTTTCTTTTTTTTCATTTTCAAAATTTAGATACAGTCAAATTTTTTTATAATAATCATTTTTTGTGATAACATTTCACGAAGATAATCAAGTTTCTTTTAATCAATTTTCACATTATATTTTACTTATTTATAACATTATTCTACTTATAATAATAATCATCATCATTAGTAACACTTTTGATAAAAACCCTACTCAAATATTGATTGATTTTTCCTTTCAATATAATATTTGTTAATTCTGCTACTTGGATTAAGATAGAAGATCGATGTGATTGTTAAGGGAAGACTATCATTTATTATATTATTTTGTTGAAAGTTTGGACGAAAATCTTCATTAATTAAAGCTTATATTACCACGATGAGGCTAGACTATACGAAACAAGCTATAACTATAGATTTTCCCCATTAAACTTGATTTTTTTGAAGTTTTAAATCACTTTAAATTCAATTCTTTTACAACTAGTTATGGATTATATTGCTATTTATAGTGGTAACTATAAGGGCAACTAAGTGGAAATTAAATGTGAAGAACTAATTACAATTACCATAAGATTGAATATTCTACATATATATTCAACAAACTTTTGAGTTTTTTTTAAGCATAAGTTATAAAAGCAAGCAAAAAGAAAAAGTGGATACGTCTTTTCCATGTAAAGGACTTCAATGCTTGTCATTTTTAGGAAAAATCGTTTT
>JAJOOS010004908.1:0-24401 GCA_029582725.1 Solanum chiquidenum
AAAAATGCACCACCAATGAATTTCCCCCATTGAGGTACAATGGCGAATATCGCTCTAGAAAATGCAACAACAATTGCAATTATGTTAACCATACCAATGACTATAGGTGGTATCATCAATGGTGTCCATTTCACCATGTACAATTCAGCATACGCTTCATCAACGTCTTCTCCAATGGATTTTGACGTGGTAGTAAATGATGTTTCACATCCCATGAATACTTTAAGTAGACCTAGCACAACAGCAGCAAGATGAGAACTAGTACCTGAAATAACCCAAAATTGTTCATTTCTCCACCAATCCTCTAAAGCAACCCCTGACCATTTCACCTCTAACATAGCTGAACTAATGATACAGATAGATATGGTTAATAGATATACTAGGAACGCGACGTTGAAATTTTGGACAATGAATTGACCGGATATGAGGCAGAGTGCAGGGAGGAAACAGAAGACGACGAGGAAAAATGAAGTGAAAGGATAAATGCTGACGTTAAGGTAAGCAAGACGTTGGAGGAATTTGAGTTTTCTTGTTGCAAGAATTGCATTGTTTCTTGAGTAAAAGATTTCAACTGAACCTATAGCCCAACGGAGTACTTGATGTAGTCTATCTGTTAGATTTATAGGAGCTGATCCACGGAATGCATCGCGTTTGGTGATGCAATATATAGAACGCCATCCAAGATTGTGCATCCGGTATCCAGTAACCACATTTTCCATCACTGAACCGTAAATCCATCCCATTCGAGTACCCCACTCTGTATTTTCTTCATACCTAATTGAAATGAAAGTTGTATAAAATGTGTGAGGTATAAAATTCAATACTTTTGAGTTAGTTAACTTACCAACAAGATATAACAGAGACTGCTTCGGCAACGTTGGTGGCATCAAGTGGTTCCTTTGGGGTTCTAAGAGCACCAGGAGGTCGTCCAAACTTGACAGCAGGGTGATCAGCGATAGGACGACCTTGGAACTCAGCAATTGGAATAGATTCAGCTAACATTGTGGAGTTACCAAATTTCTTAGTTAGTATATTCACATCGAAGTCATAATCAACTTCTGTGCCTTTCAATGCTTCAGCCTCTGCATCTTTTTGTGGTGTCTTATCTGGTTTTGTTGGTTCGAATCCATAAAGTGCAAATCGCCTAAACATGCAACCCGTCCCAACGTACATAGGACCCTGTATATATATATACACACAAAAAGGATGATCAAGCATGTTCAATATTGTTTTTCGATCTATGAACAGTAAATTTGAATAGAGTGGTTATAATTACCTGCAGACCATCAAAGGCGCGCATATTTCCATCAAAAAACACAGTGTTGTGATTGGCATATCGATCAGAGGGATCGATTCCTTCAAATCGTTGAGGGAATTGAATAAAACATATGTCTTCTCCACCTCTGTCCATCATGAAACACATGCCTTCACGAATAGCTAAGCAGTTGTATATATAGTGATCATAATTAAGGTTGAGTATGAATGCACCATTAGATAAAATGGCAGAAGCTCTTACTAGGGCATTCATGGCACCTGCTTTTCTATTGTGATCATACTCACGTCTCTTCTCACGCGACACATACACAAACATTGGAAGCCTTATGTCCACTTCCGAAAAATCTAATAGCTTATCTTGATCAGCCCCTCCCATTAGGGGATCACTACTTGGGGGTTTCAACATTACCTTTAAATTACAATTTCATTTATGTATATCAATATTTGTAATTAGGATTCAACAATTATGTACTACTATTTGCTTGAGAAAGTAACCTGAAGGATCCCGGGATGATCACCATTGCGATGATCCCTGCTGGGGATAGACCATGAGCCAGGCCAGTGAGTTCCATCAGCCATCCAAATAGCCTTTTGCACTTTGATTGCCTCTGCAGGATCAGTCTCATTCTCTTTCATCTGCTTTAACATCTTCATTTCTTCTCGAGCATTAAACGCGTCTGATCTCCTTCTTATTGAATCTTGCAGACTGTTTATTCTTACCTTAAATTCATCATATTCTCTTTTTACCCTTCGTCTATCTTTGACGAAATCACCTCTCTTCTTGTTCTTTGTAGGGTCTCCCTTGAGGAGAAAATAGGCTTCAGGATTCCTAGGCTCAATAGCATGTTTCCTGCAGAATGGTACCCACAAATCAGCAAAGCTAGTAGCTTCTGCCATTGCCTCAAATGTTAGAAGGGTACCGCCATCGTCTGAGACATAGCAAGCTAACTTCTCCACGGGATAGTCAGCTGCTAAGATGGATAGGACGGTGTTGGCTGTGACAAGGGGCGGCTCTTTCTCTGGATCAGCTGTTGATACAAACATATCAACTCCTGGTAGATCTGACCTACCTAAAGGATTTGATGGTGATGGCATTTCAAATTTCTCGCGTAGTACCACTAGGTCAGTAGACCGATTAACTGGTGATATCCTGGGCATCTGATCCAGAAGCCATGAAAATGCAAACCATATTTCACATATAATTGACATCACGTATAACCACATTGCCTCCGGGTTTGGATGTTGTATTCTCCATGCCAAGAAGAATCCTAGTAGTACTAATCGAATAAAAATTAGCAACCTGTACACAAACTGCAATTAATTAAGCATAGATCAAAGTGATGTACAATTATGTTTACAAACACGAAATCAAAACTACAAACCTATAAGGGCTAATGATGCTATGTGACATTGGCAACACCCTACTGAGGGGTTTCCAAGGTATATCAGCAGATGTATCCAACATGGTCTTAGGCATACCTCTATCACCATCATCTCCATCCCTATCATCAGGCCAATAAGCATTTCCATACCCGTACGTGCCTTGTGTCTCGAACAACCATTTGTTGTGATCAAACTCTCCATTTTGATTTCTCCTAATCATACCTTTCGAACCATCTGGTGCCGGTAATGACAATGCTCCATTAGAAAAATTTGGGATCTCATCATCAAGATCCCCTACCTTGTAAGCTTCTTTGCAACCGGGGCATAGACCAACGTCTTTTTGTGCATCCATGTAACAATCTCTACATATTTTGAACCTAAACACAAAACAAACACAGAGAAATCTTAGTAGCTCAGTTGGTTAGTTACTTGAACTTTCACCCACTTGTACCTTGTACCTTATCAACATACTTGATCTTTTCAATTCTTACCTGCATTCACATGGGATGACATCATTACCCCTTTCATCTTTCATGATCTTTCCATCACAAGCAGGCATGGAACATGATGATCCTTTGGATCCAGCCATTTGAGGATGATAAACTTCAGATTCAATGATCTTATCCATAAGATGTGCGCGAGTGACGCTGTTAAATCCCCCTGTAAATAATGAATTAGAAACATATTGCTCTTCTGCTTTAGCAGCAATAGACATATCCATTGGCTGATTATCAGGTGTAGGCGGGATTTGAACAGTATAATTCATGTAGTCTCTTGACAATTCACCCGACATATCAATGTCTTCTCTAGACATGCTAACATATCGTCCACTAGACGTTCTACGTGCAAATTTTACTGATTGTCCACTTGAACTTCCCTTACTTGTCTTCTTCGATGGTGCACCCGTCAAGCTTGCCATTTTAGCTATGTAAAAGAACTAGCTAATTTATTTTCGCGAAAAAAAAAAGAAAGAATTGTGTGGTCTTCTTCTCAACTGTGACAACAAATGTTCCCTTTCTTCATCATAATTTTTGAAAATCACTCTGGCTCTTGATCAATGTTGCTCAGTATTTTTATTTAGAGTACTATAAAAAGGAAAGAAAAGAAAGGTTGTTATTGAATTAATTCAATTTACTTAACTAATCAATAGTACAATTTTTTTTTTGTTTTCACTAGTTCTCCGATTAATTCGAGAACCAATGAGAGGCATACTAAGCAAAGAAAAACTAGTGAGTATTAATTTATGGGGAGGTTGAGAAGGTGTTTGATTGGATGAAAGAGAGTTACGCGCGCTGAAGCGAAAATGTATAGAAAATTGGCAATTAAGTAGGAAAGTTATAGATCGAAATGAGAACATATAGACAGAGAATTTTAGTTGGTACAATTCTAGCGCTTTTCAAGAAAACATAAAATAAAAGTAGTTAAAAAACATTTTGTTACCAATGTTTTTTCATTAGATAAATAAAATCATAATATTATCAATGTTTTTTCATTAGATACAAGATAGCGCAAAGTGTTTAATTTTCATAGCTGAACTTTTCAGAATGAAAGTGGAATGGAACCGCTCTATTTTTTTTTACCCAACTTTATAAAAATTGAAAAATTGAAAAAATTATTGGTAATAAGCTTTGTTCGCTCATGAAATATCTGATTATTGGCAAGATGAACGACACTCTGACTATCATAAAATACTGAAGTCTTCTGGAAAGAGAGATTTATAGTGGAAAACCTCATTGACTTGCTCAAGGAAGAAAAACCATGACCTACACCTCATAGGATTTCACCAAACTTCACTACAATAGCTCTAGATTCTAGTATGTACCTCACCTCAACCATTAACTTAAATTATTCAACGATTAACTATAATCGAATACTCTACTCTCCAAAAAGCCAAACTCACTTCTTGTTACAATTCTCTCTAACAATTAACTATAACTGTTTTCTCTACTATCACTCTCCAAGAAGTCAAACCTACTTCTTGTTACAATTCTCACAAATTCTCTTTCACACTTGGAACAATTATCTCTAAACAATAATCCTAAGATGAAACAATGCAAAATAAGCTTTGGAAAGAAAATCTAATTCTAGTTCTTCTTTCTTCTGTCGTCTTGCTCTTTTCAGTCGCACAAGCGCACTTGCTGCAAAATATTCTCGATTTCTGATTGTACAAAAAGTTGTGATTCTTGTCAATTATCCTTTTATAAGGATGGATTAAACCCTAGTTGAATCCTACGAGGGTCAAGGAAAGTAACTTTTTTTCCTCAAAAAACTTCCCTTTCCTTATAAGGTGTCTTATGCACTTCTTTCCTTTATTTAGGAGTCTTTGTGTTTTAAAGATTCTTCTGTACTTCTTTTCCTTATTTGGGAGTCTTTGCCTTTTAATAAGATTTCTTAGTTTCTGCGTTGGTTCTTCTACTAGATTGTGATCTTGGTTCACTTTGTCCTATTTCTCAGTTCCCGCGTTGATTCTACTACTGGACTGTAATTTTGGTTTACTTTGTCATTATCAAAACCTGTTCAGAAAGATATCGTGTCATCAAAAACATAACCCGTCAGAGATCTTCTCTTATCCAAGCCTGTTGCATAATCTGAATCAACATAACCTACTACTGATTCACTTAGCTTATCTTTGCAAAAAGTCAAGCCCACATTTGCAGTATTCTTCACGTCTGCGTTTGTTGATTCTCTCAACTCTTCTGGAAAAGCCTCCTCAATTGCCTTCCATAATCCTTGTACACTAAAGACAATCTCATTCTAATCTTTCGTGACTGAAACTGAATCCTCCATCGAATTTCTCTATTTCATACTTTGTTGAAGATGATGAACACATCGAATCATTGGTTATGTGCAAAAATCCTAACATGGATTTGATTTCAACTGTGCGAAAATATCGTCATTTAACTAACACACAATCCCATACAAAGAATATAGAGAAGGAAAATGATACAAAGATTTAACTGTTAGGATCGAAAATATGCAGGTGTAATGTGAAAACTAGCAAAGCAAACCTCGAAAGACCATGAGTAAGAAGACAAACGAGAAATAGACCAAAAAACACAAAGATTTAACGTGGCTCGGTCAATCGACCTACATCCACAAAGGAGATGAACAATCCACTATAAATATGAGAGTACAAAATATAGAGAGAAATAACCTCAATCAAATCACTTGGAATACATGGGAGGTTCAAACAAATTCTCCCCCTAACCAGAACTCTCAAAGCCCCCTAGGACTACATTGTGAATGTTGATTAAGTTAGAAGGAACAAACTTATATTTATAGAGTCCTAAAACCTTTCCTACAAGAAAAGGACTAGTCAAAATATTAAAACATTTTCTTAAAAGAAAAACCTATTTATGGTAAGAAATCAGGGCAAATAGAACCCAAAAAATCTCCCCCTTGGTTTGAATTTCTGACAAAATAAATTTGTCTACATTTTTCACATAATCTTTAGGATCTTGCATCTCTTCTCTATAATCTCCTCATCAAATCTACGTCTCGACATGAAGAGCTTCTCTGAAACAATTTATCCAACAAAATCTTCATTACTGTGAAATAGTTGCGGCTAGAACTACATCAGCCAAGATGAACATCCAATTTTTACCTAGCTCAATCATCGATTATCGAACCACTGAACCTGGATCCATCATTGAACCATTGGACCTGGCTCCATTATTGAACCATCCAACCTGGCTACATCATTGAACTTGTCTCCATCAATGAACCATTGTACCTAGCTTTGATACCACTTTTTAGGACCGAAAATAAGCAGGTGTAATGCGGAAGTTAGCAGAGCAAACCTCGAAAGACCATGAGTAAGAAGAAAAACGAGAATATACCAAAAGACACAAAGATTTAACGTGGTTCGGTCAATCGACCTACATCCACAAATGAGATGAACAATCCACTATAAATATGAGAGTACAAAATATAGAGAGAAATAACCTCAACCAATTCACTCGAAATACATGGGAGGTTTACACAAGTGATAACATATCACTTGTGTCCCACAAATTCTCCCCCTAACCAAAACTCTCATAGCCCTAGGACTACATTGTGAATGTTGATTAAGTTAGAAGGACCAAATCTATATTTATAGAGTCCTAAAACCTTTCTACAAGAACAGGACTAGTCAAAATATTAAAATATTTTCCTAAAAGACAAAACCTATTTATGATTAAAAAAAAATCAGGGAAAATAAAACCCAACATTAACAAGGTTCGGCTAGGCTTAATCTTCGAAGCAAAAGTAGAGAGTTTTCACTATGAAAGAAAACAAGAAGTATATTACGCTCTAGAATCCCCAACTATATCCCCTATATTTAGAGTCCAAATAACCCAAACCTATAAGGAAAACATTTTCTTAATCCTAGAAAGACAATATATCTCTTTCTCAATCTATTAGGACAAAAATTCTCTTAAACCAATACAGAATATTAGTATCCTAAAATATACGAGAAAAAAAATCCAAAACATAATTAAATAAGTTTATGTTCTAGCAATACTGTAGAATATCTACATAACTTTTCAAGATAATTATCCAAATTTCTATACTAGGATACTCTAGAAAAAACTATGACATTCCAAAAATTAATTTTAACTTTTCACAATCTATCCTACATTCTTTATTCAATTACATTAATGATATGATATGATGTTTTTTATTTTATGAATTGATAAGATCTTTAATTTTTGTTGTTTTCTTTTAATTTTTTTGTTATCTACTCCTACAAGAGCATTTTCTTCCCTATTTTGATTGATACTCCAATCAAATTTAAGTCAACATGTTCTTGTTCAGGATTAGTACTTGTCTATTATCATAAATACTCAGCAGTGATAAGCTTAATTTTTGGAAAAGAAATTGTGAATAAGAAAAGTAAAAAGAGAAAATGAAATTAAAAAAGAAGGGTCTTGGTAGTAGGGGTTTGATCGAAAAATTATATTCAGTATATACAGATCAAAATTGAATTGTAATGGTTAAATGCTTAAACTTGAACACCTTGATATGTAAGAGTTGAAAACAGCAATTTTATTTCACATTGGAGATGAAAATCAGGGTTGTGCAACAAAAAATTACTGCCTTACATAGAGAGGAATATTTATTGTTATTTTTTCTTTATTTATTCCATAAATACATCATATATATATATATATATAAAATAAAAAATAGGTAAAATTCAGATTACAATTTTACCCTTATATATTAAATTTTAAATTTTATAAATCATTTAATAAATTAAATAGTAAATAGTGAATTATCATATTATATTAATCTACTATCATAAAGTCTCTTGAATAAGTTTTTTTGTATTAATTTCTTGTTTGATCACTCGGGGACAAGCGATGGGCATAATAATGTCTATTGTAATGACCCATACCGTTTGTTATGACTATATCAATGGTGAAAGAATTTGCATCAGAAAACTTTTCGGGTAGCGGCTTAAATTTTTTAGATTAGATCAGTCTTAGACGAAATCTGGACTAGGCGCGGTCTAGGGCCATCTGAGGTGGGGTATAATGTATGGGGTTGGTTGTTGTTTTCTTGTAGCCAAGAAATTAATTAAGAAGCATGTAGGGCTTCACAGAATCGAATTTGAGCGAGTAGCACTCCCAAAATCGAATTGGGCGTGAAAGGGATAGTTTGGGACACTAAGGAAAGGAGGTATGTTGTGAAAAATGAAATTTTCAGAGATAAGTTCATGTGTTCCTCTATAGTGGGCATCAGACCGCTATAGAGGAAGTGTGCAGGCGCTATAGTGGGGTAAGTTTCGCTTTAGCATGGTCGTTATAGTGGGTTGGGCCGCTATAGTGGGAAAGACATGATTTTGTGCTGAAACAACCCCAAAACCTCCTATTTTGTGCACTTCTATTCTTAGAATTTGGAAGGGCAATTTAAGATTGTTTGCTCTCAATTTCCCACAGAATTCATCGATAAAGATAAGTTTGTTACTCTCCAATCTTGTAAATTGATTCTTAAGTCCTAGAATCTAAGATATTAACTCACTGGAATTTTGCAGGCCGAGAAACTAGGAGCTAAAGTTGTGGGAAAGGGAGCCTCGAATTTACCAAGAAAGTGTTGCAAAAAGTTACTAGCATACTTTTTAAGTGAAAATTTTCACATTTTATTACGAATACTTTTAGGGAGTAATATCTTAGATGGTCACTCAACTAATATTTCTTTTCACAGAAAGTCACTCAACTTTCATTTATAACCTTAAAGTCGTTCAACGTAACTATGACCTTTTTTCACAAAAAGTCACTCAACTAATAATTCTTTTCACAGAAAGTCACTCAACTTTCTTTTATAACCTCAAAGTCACTCAACTATAAATATTTTACACACAAAGTCACTCAACTATCGATATTTCATTAGAAAGCCACCCAACCAATTTAAACATTTTTGTTGAAATATAATTTTTGTTTTAAACTAATTTTTTTTTTAAAATAATAAGATGCCCATTTAATTATTTTATTAAATTTTGTTGAAATACTATTTTATTTTAAATTATTTTTAAAATAGTAAATATTCTTTTCTAATTATTTTATTAAATTTTGTTGAACTATTTTTTTTATTTTGGACTAATTTTTTAAGACACAATACCTATTGTGATTTTAATACAAAAATAATAAGGTTATACAGTAGGATATTTAAATCGAAAATGATGCATTGCATTTCATCCACCGTTACTAGTGTTGGTGCCTTCCAGCACACCATTTTTTAAAAATAAAAAATCATTTTTAATAAATTTATCTTTCAACAAATTTAAATAATATATTAAAATGAGTATTTTCCTATTTGTTAAGAATTTAGTTTAAAACAAAATTTAGTGCTTCAATAAATTTAATAAAATAATGAAAATGAGAATCTTATTATTTTTTAAGAAATTAGTTTTTTTTTAAAATTATGTTTCAATAAAATTTAATAAAATAATTAAAATGAGCATCTTATTATTTTGTTAGCAAAATTGTATTTCAATAAAATTTAATGAAAAAAAGATTTAAATTGATTGGGTGACGTTCTGAATGAAATATCAATAGCTGAGTGACTATATAGATAAAACATTTATAGTTGAGTGACTTTGAGGTTATAAAAGAAAGTTGAGTAACTTTCTATGAAAAAAAGTATTAGTTGAGTGACTTTCTATAATAAAAAAAATACATAGTTAAATGACATTGAGGTTATAAGTGAAAGTTGACTGACTTTTTGTGAAAAGAAGTATTAATCAAGTGACTATATATATGAGATATTAACTCATACTTTTAGTGAATATAAGTTAAACTCATCAAAACCAAGAATGAATAGCTTAACCATATGGTAATTATTAACGAGTTATCCTTATATATAGTTATTATACAAATGCTTTTTTTGTACTTTACGTGCTCGTTTTTGCAAGGTTTTAGGCTAAGTTGATTGAATAGTTAACTACATTGCGCGGGATAGCAGTTTCGCTATCTCCAGTATCAATGACAGAAACAAGTTGGATATTGAAGTTTAAGAATTTTCTTATGACCATTTATCTTTTTAGACGATTTTCGCCTTCTAAGTCGTTGGAGGTATCTTACTGGACTCTATTTCAGAGTTCACACTTAATTTAGATGTTTTGACCTTCAAATGTAATCATGAATGTGCTGTTAGATCTTCTCATTCATGGTCTGCACCGGGATGAGAATAAACTATTGGAATTGCAAGAGTACTAACTTCATTTGATTTTATTGAGCAATGAGTCTTCTTCTAGTTTCAATATAATCATCAAGGCCACAACCACAATCTAAAATGGATCATTTCTTTCACCATATCACATCAAACATGATATATAATTTTCATAAATCAAACAATAATGTCCTTAAACACCTATTAGGAGTATTGGACTTTAAACGAAAAAATGTTGCGCCTTTTGCTCATCTAGCTTTGTTAGATGAAGCAGAAGAAGGGAGGGGAGTCTGATGTACATTTACTTGTAGCCCCGAAGGCCGAATTCATTCATGAAAACAGACTAGGTGTACTCTCTTACTATTGATGACTCCGTCGTTGCTTCAGTTTGTAAATAATTGACTCCCTAGAGTAACAGTGGAAGTACCTTCTCCCATAACAGTTGTGTGCATCATCTCCCTCTCAAGAATCTTTTCAAGATCCAACATGACCGTTTCCATGGTTGGTCTATATCTACCAGGGAAACTCATGCATCTCAACGCTATCTTGACAAAATCCCTCATAACCTCTGCAGTGAAGCTTCCCAGCAGCCTATGATCCACTAACTGCTCTGAACTCAGCTGTTTTTCAACCTTTTTGCCAAGTTCACATAAACATATTCAGTAATAAACATGATGAATGATGCAAATGAAGTTTGGTTCTTTTAACTTACCCAATCAAGTACACTTTGGTTTGATCCAAATTCATCTATATGTGAAGCATCCCGACCAGTTACAAGCTCTAACAGGAATACGCCGAAACTGTAAACATCACTTGTCTCACAGTGAATTCCGATATGGTTTATCCTAAACACGGAACAGAAAACGAATCAGAAAGTGCTTTAAGTTCAAGTTTGTACAACTTCAAATGAGGTAAAGTGCTATTTACTCTGGATCTTTAAAAGCATTGAAAGAACTCAAGCCAGAAGGACCTGCATCATCAATTTTCTCGAGTAGCTTTAGAATCCCCGCGTCTGCAACTTTTGCAATGAAGTCCTCATCAACCAGAACATTAGCTGTTTTAAAGTTCCCATGGATTATTGAAGGGTGTTGGCTATGTAAATGACTTAAACCTGTTACATTTAAAGAACAAATTTAGAGTCATTCTTGGATAAAACAGGACACTTTAACTCGAACGATATACCTTTAGCTGTTCCAATAGCAATAGATACCCTTTGCTTGAATTCTAGCTTTGTTGCAGATTCCTTTCCTGTGTCTAACAAAAGAACCAATATTCAGCTTTGGCATATAATCGCCGGTAATGTCTACTCAATAGAGCCCTACCATACAAGTGATTGTGCATGCTTCCATTAGGCAAATACTCGAAAACCAGCATGGAATATCCACTGTCTTGACAGTAGCCTAAAAGACTGACTAAATTGCGGTGCTGAATCCTTGATAAACGAGTAACCTATTATTCGAAATGCAAAGTTAGAGAATAGCTAGCTAGCTTTAGAATCATATGTGTGGCCTTTTTAGAGTGATCAGTACTAGGGACATAAAATTGAATTAGATCAGTACAGTTTTGTATCGATTCCTTAACATGGGAATGAATGAAGTGAAAATATGAGTAGGATAATCCACTCCTTGTTGTCTTGCCCTTTTCTTCCAATTCAATTAAACCTTTAAATAGCTAAACATACCTCTTCAGTAAATTCCTGTTTTGGAGTCCCTAAACGCCTTTTTATAGCAACAACAGTTCCATCACAAAGCAATCCTTTGAAAACCAGACCAAAACTCCCACAACCAATGAGACTGTTCTCATCAAAATGCTTTGTAGCTTTCTCCAATTCTTCCATTCTGAACAGCCTTGATGGACCAAAAGATCCTCCCCTTTTCAGCTCCACTGAAACTACTTGTGTCCAATACATGATTAAGCAGAAACACTTAAGAGTTAGCATAGATAGTGATGATTGCTACATTACCTACTGCAGATGGATCTGAAGAAGCTGAGTCTGAATTCCTATTTGAATACTTCCTTCCGCGAAAACTCCGAAAACAAACAAAGAAAATCACTCCCAAGAACACTACTACAACCCCTCCAATTCCTCCTGCTATAGCTGCAACTGAACTTGCCATTCAAGAAAATCATCCAATTTGAACATTGACAGTTTGTGGTTCAAATTACTGTTGAAAAAGTCTCATGTCCTTCTTCATGAATGAATAAAGGTACCAACTTGATGAACTCCATCAATATTAAAGTTCAGATCAAGAAATAGTGGTCCTCTTGATTGTACACTTTTATTATGTACTACTTCAAAAAAATAATTACTGAGAAATGTTGATTTTCAAGAATCCATTTGAGAAATGGTAAGGAAGCAATGCAGCCAATTTCCTTCCATAAGACAACTCATTGGGCTAAAGTTTCATAGTACCCCACTTTCTTGTCCATGCATTCACACAAACATATGTCATTCAAGAAAGTAGCTCTACCATAGTTGAAGAGCCCCTCTTTTTTTCACTTTTGCCTGCTCAGTAAAACTAAAGAAAAAGGAATTAATATGAGTAACTTTCTTCAGATCCTGTCTCTCTTTACACCAATTCAGTTAAGATTACATACCTTGTCAGTTGTACAAGTACTTTTTGATTCCTCTGTGTAGAAAGATTGTTGGCATTAAAGGTGTATGTCTTAACAATTTCCACACACAGAGTATCTTAAAAAGATAAAATTCTTGATATAAGGGGGATGTTACAAACCTCAAATTTTCACATGAAATTACTAATAAAATGTGTTTTTGTAAAGTCTTGGGGTACCTTTCATAATGGAGAGAGGTTGTCATCCAATCTCAGTAGCTTTTAATTCAGACAACAACAATATATCCAGTGTAATGAGTGACTGTAACTACAAGACATAACATATTCGGTGTAATAAGTTGTTGTACCTACAACAACAACAACAATATATCCGGTGTAATGAGCTATATATCCAGTGTAATTTCACAAGTAGTATTTAAGAAGGCTAGGATATACGGTGTACACTGACAGTGGGGTAGCCACATATAGCTTAGGGTGGCTAGTTGGACACTTGACCACCCTTTGTCGAAAAATTATACTATGTATATAGAAAAAAAATTATATGAAGCACTCCTTCCGTCAAATTTTAATTGTCATGTTGCGCTTTTCGAAAGTCAATTTGACTAATTTTCAAAGTTAAATTAGATTATATTAATTTGATATTTTAAATAAAAAAATTAAATATTCAAAAACTATACGAAAAGTACTATAAATTGCAATTTTTTGCATATCAATATGATGAAAAATACATTGTAATGTTAGACAAAGTTCTTATCGTTTAACTATAAAAAAAAGAAATTATGACAATTAAAAATGGACAGAGGAAGTATATAGGTCAACAATTATTTTTCATTATATATATATTTAAATCTTAACACTTTTAACAAATTTTTTTGTCTTCACCACTATACACAAATCTTACCCCTTCTGCCTGTGTAGATAAAAAGATTGTTTTCGAAAGACGTAAGTTCAAAAGAGGAGATGTAAATGATAGTAAAAAAGTTTTTGTCTTTACTAGGTTAGGAACAGTGAAAAAGAAAGAGTAGTAACTTTTACTGGAGAGACATAATAATTGAAAGGAATCAAAAGAAAAGGTGAGAAAATTCATATATCAAATTTATAAGTCTTTTCCTTGTATCCACACTATGAGCCTTTTTGGTTTCTTTTTCTGTGTATGACCTGGAAAGAAGAAGAGTCTCTCTTATTATTTTTTTGTTGCTAGAATGAGACATCACCTCATTACAGATCATGACAGCTGAGCAAATAAGACATTCCCTACACCAAAATCCATACACACAAATGTTGCTGGACTTACTTGTTACCTTATTTCTTATTACACCTCAATATTTAGAGGTCAATTTGGTCGGTGATTACAGTTATGCAGGTATTAGTAATGAAGAGATTAGTTATGTAAATATTAGTAATGAAAATATTAGTTATGCATTATGTATTAGTTATTTCATCTTCTATCATGTATAAAATAATATACATTGATCACAATAACTTATACATATATTAGTTATGTAGAAAAGAAAAACATAAATCAAACACAATGTTATGCTTTAGGTGGAAAAGAACATTGTATAACTTATGCAAGATTCTATGTAGAGATTTATTTTTCCCCCATTTTTATAACCAAACAATATATAATTAAAGTTTATGCAAATTTTAATAAATGGATAATTTTAGTGTTCCATGTAACTATTAGGGGTCACTTGAATGTTGGTTAGAGTCATGTAGGTATTTGGTAATGTAAGGATTATAGTTATGCACGTATTAGTAATGAAAGTATAAGTTATACAACGTTTAATTATTCCATCTTTTATCCTATATAAAATAATTAATACATAATTTCTTCAGTATTAGTTATGTGGAATTATAGATCGATAACCAATTAAGCACCATATATAGTACACTAAAATTTATATATAGCAATTAAATTATGGGGAAATTACGTGGTTAAGCAAACATATATTAGTTAATTAGCTAACATAACTACGGTTTGCATTAATTACAATTCGGAACTTACTTCTAGCTATAATTACATTTCTCTCTCTCACCTCTCTCTGAAATCTCGCTCGCTTCTCTGCTCTTTTTCAGTCATCTCTCCCTCGCCTCTCTCTCTCGATTCTCTTCTGTCAGTCTCTCTCTCACTTTATACAAACACAAATTATACAAATACAAATGTATAATTTGTGTTTGTGTTTGTATAAAGCTATGAGAGACTGGATATACAAATACAATGCATATATATATATCTCCGCCTTAAACACTTATAATTATATAAATACAAATCTATCCCTGGCCAATTATCTTCTGCACGTCTCTCTCTTTATACAAACACAAATTTTACATACACAAATGGATAATTTATGTTTGTATAAAGCGAGAGAGAGACTGGATATACAAATGTTTGAACTCGATTCAATTGTATACTATACAATACAAATTGTATGCAGATATACAAATACAATTATTGATACATATACATTTATACTAGTTACATATATACAATTATATAACCGATATATGAATACAATATACCTCTCTCCACTCTCTGCCCTCTCTCGCTCACCTCTCTCCTCCCTCTCTTAATCTCGCTCGTCCATCTTCTCCCTCTAACATGCAGCTATGAATTGTAACTAACAAACTATAATTATAGAGCCTAATTAAGTTATTTTGAATGGCTATATGAGAAAATTTCTCAATTATTACTAAACATAATTATATTAATTATTATATTGATCGATTTTTTTAATATATAAATAATATTCCAAACGATCCTTTAGTATTTAATATAATGCACATTGATGTTAAGTCTTTATCGTCCACTTTTTGGGTGCTAATATAATGGTAGGGGACAGAGTACTAATATAGTGGTCGGGGTCCGCCGGTCATTGAGACTCTCAATTTTAAAGGAAAAAGTCTTCCACATGTACAAAAATATATCATTATGAGATATTGTTTGACAGATTGTATGAGAGAAAATAATATATGTAGTACTAATTTTGATATTATTATTTTTATATGGTAAAATTTTATAATTTACTAGTTATAATTGATTTTATTTGTATTTTGTATATGCGTATTGTATTAATTAATAATAAATGTATATTTAAAAATAAATTTTTGTGTATATGTTATATTATTAAATGTAAAATTTTAAAAAATAAAATAATATTTTTAAGATAAAAAGTGTACTGTACTCAAAATTATAATGATACACAAACACTCCAAACAAATAAGATTAAAGAAAAACAACTACTTTATAAATGAGCATAATAATATAGTACAACTATTTGTAGCAAATTAATAATAACATGAAGCAATATGATAAAAGTAAAATATAACAATCTGAAAACTACGATAGAAGAAAACTGAAAGTCATATCTACCAAGAGGCTAATAACACGATACTTGTACCACTAAATTTTGAAATAATAACTTCTTTTGTAGAACTGTTTGTCTATGTAAGTTGGGAAAGAAAATAATTTTTCAATTGATCACCAAGGAAATTTGAAGTGGATGAAATATGAGAAAACATAAAATTATCTGCCTTATTGTGTTAAATAGGGATGTTAATGGGACGGTTTGATCGGTTATTTTTAAAAAAATTATGTTATCTCATTTTTTCGGGTATTTTATAATGTATAACCAAAATTAGATTTTTTAAAACTATCCAATCATATCGGTTTTTCTTCGGTATCGGTAAAATTCGGTTAATTTTCGTTTCTTTTTTTTTAATTTTAAAATACACCTCAAAATATACTATTATTAAAATATTTCTTTCGCAAATATGTTTGTGAAGAAGCATTTTAATTCTTCATCAAGAAATTAATAATGTAAAATTTTGTTGTCGTATTGTTTGATCTTAAGCACTTAATATGAGCGTTTTCGTATGCTTTGTTGTATTGTTTGATAGGGTATCTATTATAGTATCATTTAATTTTAAGCCTAATTACTTCATTAAGACTATAATAATTTACTATTATACTTCTACATAAATATTAAATATTAATCTCAATACCTTATCGGTTAATGTATTTGCCCTTGAGCCTTCAATTCACACTTCACAGTAACTTCGAGTCAGAACTTCACATTACACAAAATGCTAAACCGAAAGTAAGAATTGTATTCCTCTTAGTTTCTCTTTTTGTGTTGCACTTGTATAGTTCTTTTAATTTCATGTTAGTTATTACTATTTCTATTTTATGACTATTCTGTAAAGTTATATTATTGTCTTGTCGCATCAAATTATTGGAGAAATCATATATTTATTTTATGAGTTGTTGATATTTGAATGGAAGATTCTTGAGATGTAAGATATTCCCTATGTACATCCTCTCTTTGTCTTTCTCTGTCTCCTTTATATGTTTTGTTATTTTGTAACGAGTCTTTTGTCCTTTTTTTGGGAGCTACAATACATTGTACACCAAAGAAGGGATTGGTGTAAAACGAAGAGCATCATGTTTGTGGAGGATTCGAGTTATGGTCCATCGCAAGATATGATATTTGAGCTCCATATCGATTAGTATGGTAATATATTAATATTATAAAATAGGCAAACTACAAAAATCATATACTTTTAAGGCAAAATTATAATATATCCCTTAAAAGTTTATAATTACAGAAATCCCTCAAACTGATACAATAATATAAGCGCTGATACATTAATCTGATGCGCGAGAGACATTAATCGTTAAGTAAGATACATTACATTTTATACATGATACACTAATCTGATGCGCGAGATACACCAATCTGATACGCTGATACATTAATCTAATGCGTGATATACACCAATCTGATGCGCAAAAATTAGGAATTTTGGAGATTTGTAAAACTTATAGGGAATAATGGTAATAAGTAAACTAAAAGGTGGATTTCTATAATTTTTCCTTATAAAATTGAAGTAGACACACGTACCCTACGTGGCACAATACACGTATGTACTATTGGGTTTTGGGCCTTTTTCCCTTCCTATGTGAATAAATAAAAGTCCAAGGTTTTGGGTCTTCCTTCCTTTCCTTTGTGGATAAATTTAGCCCATTCTTGACTAGCTCACTTTTGCCCATAAGCCCAATATTATAGTGCATATGTAAGACTTTCTTTTAGGTTTTATTTAAAGAATCACAAAAGATTGAGAGCAGCCATATAGAGAGAAAAGTGAGAAAATGCAAATTTTCGCACAAGCCCTAGCTGCCAATTTCAAATCGCGATTTCCGCTTCATTTATTATTCGATTGAGCTGATTTTTGGACAACTTGTTTCTTTCAACTTAATCTTTGATTGGGAACTGAGAGAGGGTGATTTGGAATCCTGTAGCTCCAGATTTTTTCTCGTGAGCATCAGCTGTGGTTTGGCATTTTTGCTTCTCTTATTTCTCTAGTTTTTGGTGCTATCTTGTAGTTGTGTTGCTCATTGTTTGGCACTTTGTTGGTGGGCATTTTGGAGAACACTTTTGTAACTCTTGTTGATTATAGTGGAGCTTTGGCCTTGTGGTTTTTACTCTTCACACTGAAGAGGTTTTCCACGTTAAATTTGGCGGCTCGTGTGTTGATTTAATTTGCTTGCTTGGTTGATTTGTTTGCTGCCCAAACAGTGTTTATTCTTGCATTATTTTGTCTTCTCTTGGTTCAAATAGAAGGGAAAGTTTTGACTTGGGTTTTCTTCCGCTATTGTCCTGTCGTGCACATTTATTTTGTGCTTGCCTTTTCCAACATGTACGACGTCACATGAGACACAAAATTATTGTGTAAGATGTCACGTAAGACAAATGTGTTTATTTGTTCAATTTTGTCCAAGTTTAAGTGTCCACTTATGCACACCTGAAGTTAAAGGGCATAGATGTCAGTTGAAACCAAGTTAAAGGGCAGATCTATGTATTATGTCTATATTATATACTTACAAAAAAATACTTTCGTTGTTACGTAAGTCGTTTAACTATATCCTCTTTCATTAGGGTTGTCCATTATGGATGCCCAATCTCCCTTACTTCTTCTTCCACACTTGTACCTTCTCCCTTACTATCATCAAATGTCAGTGTTATGTGAAAGTGATGTTCATTTTGGACAGCCGTAATAAAAGAGGTTTTATTTGAACTGCTTAAGTAACACGAAAATATTTTCATAAGAATACATAGTATATTGAACGGCCGTAATCGAGGAAGTTATATTTGAAAATAACACGAAAATAAATTTTTTTATTAAGAAAAGTAGTATAGAGAACAATAAAATTGAACCTTTTTAGTTTTTACAATTTTCAAAATATCAAACGCACAGTCGGATGTAGGTTGTCGGCAGCAAGTGCATCACACCCACTTTCATTAGCTTAAATTCTTATAATATATAGTTGAATAATTGGAAAATGTACATTATTTACATGTTGTTTCCACTGAATTGACAAAAGAATAATAAATAAGTCGTTAAAATGGTATCGATTTAGAATCCTCAATTTGTCTCTAATCGAGCCAATCAATAATTGTTTTAAAATAAGTGACTATAATTTTTTATATTACTTTATGTACGTACGTACAAATACTTTATTTTTTATACTTATAGCAGAATATATAAACATGTTATTTAACTTGATTTTAGCTGATATTCATACACTTTGACTTTTGATGTGCATAAATAGACATTTAAATTTGTATAAAGTTGAACAAGTAGATACACGTGTCTTGCATTGCATAATACACGTAAAACATCACATAGGACGAGAATTGCCATTTAAGATGCATGTGTCTATTTTGTTCAACTGTATATAAGTTTAAGTCATGTTTATTTGTACACACTCAAATTAAAAGACATATATATCAGCTAAGATCAAATTAAAAGACATATTATGTATTACGTCTTTAACGAGTTGTGGTGTAGTATATATATTTGGACACACACATTTCATGTAAATAAGTCGCATATATTCTCTTATTATAGAAGTGGCAGTTAGGTATAGGCACTCAGGACACCGTCGACATGTCTGCTGAGGAGAATTACAGATAAGTTTGAGGGTAGTTTGGTTATTTAGATGATATTTCATGCATATGGTAGTTGTACTTGATGCTATTGAAGTTGAATGTGCATATCAGTTGGACAAAAAGACCACTATTAAATATTTTATTTCCACTTTGTGTAGCATGGTATTTCTAGAGTATCTTTTGCCCATGACTTTTCAGTTTATTTCATGATTTGTTCTCATACATTTTTGTAAATACATCCAACTTTAAAGGACCTTGATATGTCAATGGGAACGTGCCTATCGTGGGGCCTATAACAATTTCTTTCATTTAATCATTCTCCATTAATACTTGCGTTACATTTAGCAATGCACTTTCCATTAGTTATCTAAATTATTCTTATGAAGTGCCTATTAAAATTTTTGAAGTTTTTATCGATATTAGTTTATTGTCATTAAATTTAATGTCACTGTAGACTTTAATGATATTTAAAAAGAATATTAATTTCCACTAAAAATATATATTTGACGAAAATTAAGCTATTTTTGTTAATTAATTATCGTTAAAGATCATTTCTATTATAGCGGGAGTTTTAGAAGACCCGCACCAATTTATTTTACTGTCATACAAACATATATCAATTCCGCTTAAAAATTTCAATGTTAACAATATTTGTGTGTATTCATTTTACACATAATGGGATCATTTATTATACACATAATTTATTTTATAAAAATTTAAAATTATTTCATCAACAATACTTAAAGATGTGTTCTACTTCTTTGCTTAATAGTCTGGTTCTAGATTAGGTTACCATGTTTCATTATGTTTTCTTCTTTAAATTTTTATGTTTTATTACTTTATAAATAAATAGAAGATTATGATAAAACTATTATAAGTCATAATAATTAATAGTTTAAAATATTTGAAAATATATATAAAAAAATTGTTAACTCTCAAAATTTTATCTATACCACATAAATTGAGATAAAAGTATTATAAGTCATAATAATTAATAGCTTAAAATATTTGAAAACATATATATATATATAAGATGTTAACTCTCAAAATACATCAATATAAATTGGGATAAAAGTATTATAAGTCATAATAATTAATGGCTTAAAATATTTGAAAATATATATAAAAAAAATTGTTAACTCTCAAAATTCCATCTATACCACATAAATTGGGATAAACGGAAAAATATACATTATGTAAAATACATAAAAAATATACTATAAATCACAATAATTAACAAGTTATATATCAAAAATAACTTATTAAAAAGCCGGCTAACTTTTGAATTTTTATTTGTATCACATAAATCAGGACGAATGAAGTGATATATATTATATACAAAATACATTAAAAAGGTACTATAAATCACAATATTGGGATAAAAGTATTTTAAAAATTAGTTGACTCTCAAATTCATCTGTGTCACTTAAATTTGGACAAAAAAAGTAACATATATCATATAAAAAATGTGTAAAACATATTATAAATGGTAATAATTAGTAACAACTTAAAATATTTAAAAACATACTAAAAATTAATTGACTTCAAATTTCATATGTATCACATAAATTGAAACAGAAAGAGTAATATATATTGGGTCCCATGCTGGCACGGGTCCCGTATCTAGGATGTGTATAGAGTATAGATGATTGATCTCCGTTTAAAGAGTGACCCAGTTTGACTTGGCACGGAGTTTAAAAAAATAAAGAAGACTTTTGAATCATGTGATCCTGAATTAAAGTTATGTCAAATATACAAAATTGTCATTTAATTATGTGGTCTTAAACATGTCATGTGGAAAACTGAAATTAAAATGTGTATCAAAAAAAAAAAATCATTGTTTTTAAATAGACAAATAAAAAGGTAATACTTTTTTAAACAGAGGAAGTATAAGCTATCTATTCAACTGGTCAACCTACTGCAAATACAAAAAGTAAGTTGTGTTGTGTGTGTCACTGGCTAAGAAACTAGGTAGAGAGTCATAAAGAGGAGAAACAGTTTGGTCTGTCTCTGGTGAATAGGATAGGCCAGCTATATATAAAAATAATCTGAAAGAGAGGTGCTGTTGTTTTCATTTATTTTTTTGATTTCTCATTCGGTGTTCAGACAGTATCGTCTTAATCCTAGGCCACTAAAGTCATCGCTTGGGGCTCCATATTTTTTGGGGCCTCCATTT
Source organism: Solanum chiquidenum (assembly GCA_029582725.1). Lineage (NCBI taxonomy): Eukaryota > Viridiplantae > Streptophyta > Magnoliopsida > Solanales > Solanaceae > Solanum > Solanum chiquidenum. The sequence goes on from JAJOOS010004908.1 coordinate 22,011, forward strand.
TAAAAAAGCAATTACTTATATACGTTATTTTAAAAAAAAATTATATGTACTGTGAGTGCTATGATTTCTACTAAGAAAATTGCATATGAGATGAATATAAACCTGAATTTCGTAAGAAATAACTTAATGAAAATATAGATTACAAAATCACAAAGTCCCTTGAAGAATCTTTTAGAATTGATTACTTTATATATGTAGAGTAGATCAAACTATTTTTCACTTCAAAATAGATTTGAACCAATTGAAGCATATGAGAATATTTTTGATTTCTTATTTAGTGGTAAAATATTGAGATCACTAGATAATGAGAATTTTAAAAAAAAATTGTGTTAACCTTGAACTTTCTTTAACAGGTAATAGTTATTCTGATATTGATGATTTAGATTTATTTTTGAATTAAAAGTGTTAAGAGAAATAATACAAGTAGAAGATAGTGATTTAATGAAAATACTCAATCATATAAAAAGACTTGATTCTTTTCCAAATACATTTATTGCTTATAGAATAATGTTAACAGTTCTTGTAATCGTTGCCTCAGTCGGAGGAAGTTTTTATCGAAATTAAAATTGAATAAATCTTCTTTAAAATCAACAATGTCTCAAGAGAGATTGAATGAATTAGTTATATTATCATTAAAAAAGAAATTATTAAAATAAATTAATTATAAAATAGTGCTTAATGACTTCGCATCTAAAATAGCTAGAAAAGTAGATTTTAAATGAAAATACATATTATGAAAAACAAAATATTAGGGCCCCTCTCTTAAGCTTCGCTTTAGGCCCCTAATGTTATTGAGTTGGTCTTGTGTTCAGAGCCCGTATTGAAGTCCCAATTGAATTCGAATCGTACATCGCAGGGCCTATTCGAGGGTGGCACTCCTAACAAGATTTTCTTCATTCTTAAAGCTCAAATTCAAAATATCTTATTAAGTATGAAGCAATTTCATCACTGCACATAACTTGGTGCAGTTGCTTTCAATATGCTGTCAGTGTCTAGTAGGGATTCTCCATTGTTCAATATGTAAATGTAGGTACTTTATAAAAAAACATTTATGTTGTGCCATGTACAATCGAATGCAATTGGTTACCAACTCTAGTGGTCCTAATTCCCATTTGCTTCTTTCACTCTCAAGAAAATAGTACTCCAATTATTTCGTTTCAATTTATTTATCTGATTTTATCGTAATATAAAGATTAAAAACACTAGAATCTTATTATTTTAAACTAACAAATACATAAAAATGTACCAAAAATTTCTTTTAATTTTATAGTCTTAAACATGTCACGTAAAAAGTTGAAATCAGAGATTTGAAAAAAAAAGAGACATTTTTTTAAAACGAAGGAGTACGATTTTGGTGTTTGTTATGGGTCGTTGTTTACTTGTTTATTTCTTTCTTTTTCTATTTCATCGTTTCTTCATTACAATAGATTTGTTTTTTCCTTTTTTATTTTAATGGGTATCTAATACCTCTCTTATTTATCTATAAACAAACTAAGCGTCAATCTTAAAATAGTGAGAGGTAATATCTCCTTATATTCCATTTTAATCATCTCAATATTGCTAAATAATTTGTCTTTAAAGGCAGTGAGTGTACCATGTGCTATGCAGGACAAAGTTATATACATCACTACCATTCAGTGTGGATTAATAAATTCTTTTGTTTTACTATGAATTTTATTTAGAAGAAAACATTTAAGAAATCAAAACTGAAAAGGGGTCAGCAAGTACTGCTATGATAACAATGATGGTGAAGCCAGTAAGTAAATTTCTTAGGAAAAAATAAAATTCAGTAGAGAAGAATGAAGATATGAACACAAGATTTTTAAGTAGGAGAACGAGATGAACGGAGATTGGTGTCCGAGCCAGCTTACATGTATCTCGACTAATTCCACAAGATACCCTTCACCTAACTCTGTCCCACTAAGGCTAGAAAAGACAGGGAAAAATCACCTAGTGTTTCGTCCCTATTGAAATTTGAATCAAAGATCTGTGATGGTGTTCAACTCACTTCTTTGACCACTAGGTCACACCCGTTCCTTTTTTTCTGTTCTGCTAGCTTAACATCATCTCTTGCACACTCGAAAGATTTTACTTTGGTTTCAACTTCTTTATAGAAAGTACTTTGGTTTGAAACAGTTTTATACTGATAAAACTCTTAACAAGTTTATGAAAATGATAATATACTTGGGCAAAGGTAGAGATGATACAAGAGCAGGAAAACCTGACATAGCTATTTCATTACAAGACTTATAAAACAAGCTCAAATTTGTTGGGGTATCCCAGTTAACCAAGCAACATGCACCTTCGATTCGATTTCAGGAATCTCTCAGCTACACAAGATTTCAAACATACAACTTCTGGAGGTTTGTTCAGCATCCAAGAAGACTACCT
>JAJOOS010004909.1:0-20378 GCA_029582725.1 Solanum chiquidenum
AAAAAAAATTAATTCTCATATTTATTTTAATCTCAAAACTAACAAGAAAAAATACAAAGATAAAATTCATACATGATCTACCTAGACATCAAAATATGAAAGTAAAATGAATCAAGAAATAAATCTTAAGAAGAAGTACATGGCTTGTTGTTGTGCTGCGTTCTTAGAAATGAAAATATCCAGACAAAAAAGGAAGAAGTGCCTTGGTATTCCAAACAAAAATATATTAAAAAATATAATATTAAAAAAATCATGTAATTACATGGTGTAATTACACTCAATTCCTTGCCCTCCCTTGGGAATTGAGGAGTGTAATTACTCCCCTTCAATTACACCCAATTCCCCTCTTACCAAGTAATTACTTGGTCTACCAAACAGGACAAAGAGAGTAATTACACCAATTCCCAATTTCATTGTGGCCTTTCAAACAGGCCATTAAGATTTGGGTATGAACTTGTAATTATTTTAGATTTTATGGCCCATTTATATAGTTTCCCAACAATTAACCCTCAATCTTGTTGAATTACAATTTAATCTTAGTTTTTTAAAAAAAAATTAGTTTTCATAATTGATATTTGATATTCATCATCATCGTTTTATATTAAAGCTTTTGGTTAAGGTTATTACGTGACAATTATATAAGTGATGAATTATTAATAATGACAGGATTGTTTTGTACATTTTTCTCTCACAAAAAGTATGGAATATATAATTACAGATGATTGTTATGCATACATTGAATATTATAGATACATTGAATATTAATATTACCTCGGTAGAATATGCAAGTTTGTTAATTATCAAACTACCCAAAACGTAGGGGTAATTTTGTAAATTACATATCCAACGATATATTGTAACCTCCCGCGTTGCTCCCTGTTTCTCACTCACATATTCAACTCTCCTCCGACGAGCGTCGCCGCCGCAGACTTCCCGCCGGTAACCGGTTTACTTCTTCTCTCTGTCTTTCTGGTTTCTTATTTGGGCGTCTCCTTTCCTTTTCATTTCTTTTTTCTGCTTCATTTTCATGAATTAACCAAACAGTTACTCTAATTGCTTTGTCCGAGTGCGTTGTTTCACTAGGGTTTTGGACGAAAATTGTTTTCAGTTTTGGTAACTTTATCCGAAATTTACTTAGTTTTTTCATTCTTTGTGTGGATTCTCTTTGCTAAAAAATAATAATACCGAAATGGTGAATTATGCTGTTAATTATGGTTGAATTGTTTGTTTAGATTATACAATTCTGCTGTTAATTTCTTTGTTCTTCATGTTTGGCTTAAATTTTCAGGTTCTTTATTCTGCATCAGAGACTGAGAATTTTGATTTTTTTATGAGCTGTAGTTGAATAGATGTTCAGATTTTTGGATCTTCCTTTTACCTTTTGCTTATTTAGGTTTTAGTGTATATATATAGATTTTGAATACCCTGAATACAAGACTAGAGGTTAGCTTAGTGGTTAGGGGATCAAAATTTACCTTGAGGTTCCAAGTTAATTCCAAACACTACGCTTTTATTTCTCGAATCCCCTTATCTTGAACTGTCACTGGCCATACTTATGGTCTATATTGAAGGAGAGCCTTGGCGTAACGTGTAAAGTTTCTGCCATGTGACCAGACGGATTTGAGGCGTGAAAATAGTCTCTTTCAGAAATGCAACGTAGGTTCGAGTCGTGGAAATGGCCTCTTGCAGAAATGCAAGGTAAGGCTGCATACAATATACCCTTATGATCCGGCCCTTCCTTGGAACGTGAGTATTGTGGTAGCTTAGTGCACCGGGCTGCCTTTACGTTCCTTCCGTACTATCCTATCTGGTTGTAATTGTTGACCGTAGAAGCTATCTATTATCTACGCATAGCTTCTCATTTCCTCCATTTCCAATTACTTCACCTACTCCCCTAATCATTGCACCTTGTTCTAAGGGAAATACTCCATCGTTGACTTAAACCAGTAATCTTCTACGACAACATTGTGATTATTTACTATGCTGAATAGGCGGGGAACTGATCTTTGAGGGGTCTATGTCTTAACACATCTTCCTTTTAAAAATAATTTTTTCTATCATTGCCCACTTTGATGTAAACATGCGCTAAGAACATACTCTATCCTGATATCTTTCCAATTCCCAACTCCTCTTAAAGTCACCATTCTTCAAAATGTGTGTGATCCACTAATTTATTAGCCAAGCTTTCAGTGTTGTCCATATCTATTGTTTGTTTTCCATCTGGTAGTTCTCCTATTTTTCTTTCTTTCCTTTTTTTGGTAACTCGGATTGTATTAATTACCAAGCAAGTATTTACGAACCAGCAAGTCTATAACTCAGCCTATTAACCTGAAAGGAAACACTCTTTGAACACCAAACAAAACAAGGGATAAGAAATAATAGCTATCCAATAATAGGCAATAAGAAAACAGCTACTGCTTGAGACATCAGAGTTCATCCTAATTGCTGCTTCAGAAGCTGCAGTTCATCAGCTTTCTCCTCATGGCGTCAGAAGCTTGAACATTACATATTCAAGCCATCTCTTTTGCTATTTGTTTACATTGTTTCACCTTCCCTTAAAAAATTAAAGCATTCCTTTCCTTCCATATAGCAAATATAAACTCTGAATTGACCATTTTAATAAGAAGGGCCTGCTTGCTTCTCCCTTTAATTGCCTTCAATACAGTTTGGTACTGGAGCAACCGTTATTAGTTTCTGCAATTTGAAAAGTGACTTGTTCCTGTTTTCTTGAACTGCCTAGGTCAAGGTTGAAATTTAACTGGGACGAGCAATAACAGGCTAAATGGTCATTAGCTCAGATCAGCTTTTCAGGTACACTCAAGAAATATTATGAATGTAGATGAAGTGGTGGATAACGTATGGTGGAAAAAACTGAATGGTCGAAATTCTTGTCTTAAGATTATCCATTAAATGAGAGTAGCATGTGAAAGGAAGTGGAAATTTTGTGGTTGCATTATCAGAAACTTCATTGTCCCAGCAATGGCAATAAAACTGCTGAAGTCCTTAATTTATGCATTTTATTTTCATGAACTTCCTCTTAATATGCAATTTTCTACTTTGTATTTCAGCTTCTCTGCACATCAATTGATTCCTTGTTTTACCATTATTAGGTTATAGTCAATCAGTGTTATAGCCAGTGCCAGTCAAAGTGATGCCTGCTATGAAGGTTCAGATACTAACTTCTTCTGGTTCATACTCTTTGTCTGCATGTTGTCTATATCAATTTAACATACAAAGATATTATGTCGTGTGATATCATACTCTGTGCTACTTATAATAATTATTATATTGTGTGCTATAAAAGTTACATTTTTCGTTCTACATATTTGAATCTCAATAGTTTCTGCTCTCTCTTGGTATTTTTTTTATCAATGAAGCAACATATCTAGACCTCTAAAGGAGAAGGGTTGGTGCGAGGCATTTAGTAAAGTCGGGACATTTTGATATACTGCAAAATCAATAGTAAATTGACAGCTGCTGTAGCAACTCCAGTAAAGCCAAAAGACTAGCTAGCAGCTAGCCAGTGGCTTGAATTCAAGTCTGAGTTCAGTTCCTATCGAGGATAACAGTGGGAATATTTATTTTGGAAGCATTAGTTTCTTCGTTGCCGCGGTGGGGACGAGTTGGCTTTTTCTACTTTCTATGGGTTAGGGGTGGGTGGTGTTTGCAGGTTTCAATTGGAACTCCAATTTGTCAAAATGCATTTTTCACAGCTTTAAATCATAAAATGCCCACTCCCTGGGACATTTTGATGTCCGCTTAAATAATAGAATTGGGCATCCGAGTGTTGAAGGCCAGAAAGAGTACAACAAATACGAGCATTCCTAGTGGACAATCGAGGAAACAAAACTTTCCTCCGAAGCTAATTAGGGATTCCTTTTTTTCCGGTTAATAATTAGGGGTTCCATTGCAATATATTTTCCTTGTAGTTTTACTCCAAGTCAAGAAGTCTGAAACTTTTTCAAGTTGGTGATTCAGTAGCTTTTAGAACTTTTTAATTTCTTATTCTGCTGGCTGGTTTGTCTGATTTAGGCATTTACTTTTGTCTCCACATTCCTTACTTCATGTTTGCAAAATGTGAAGAAGAGAGTTTGATGATTTTAATCCTGTTCAATTTAAATATATAGGAAATTGAGATACTCTTTTATGTTATTTGCATGACTAGCTAATATAGGCGAACATAGTGGATATGTTTTCCTTGACTTCAATCCATCCACTACACACTTCCAGTCCTATGTGATGGTTCCATTTTCCTTTGTCCTATTTATTTTAGTGAAAGATCCTTGCATTTTATGTTGGCTGAGATGCACCCAAGGGTGTGGCTTAGTGGTTAATGAAGTGGTTGAAAAACCATGAAATCTCGGGTTCAAATCCTAGTGGAGGCAAAAAACATGGGGCAATTTCTTTCCATTTGGTTATGTGGCATGTGCCTTGGGTCATGTCCTTATGCTGATTGTGAAATTTTTTTGCCCGTAGTGCCGACAATGTTTATTGGAACATTTTTTGAGTTAAATTTTATAGTAGTTTTTATTTGATTATTATATTTGTAATTATTTTAATAATATATTGTAGCTAGAAAGATCCACTTAATGTAGTTAGAAAGCCCATTCCTTTTGTTTTTGTGGATATTGGGTTTTTAAGAAAAAATGGTTCTCTATGATTTAGTTCTTGAGCTTCTTATACTTATTGACATACATAAAAAGTTGGGAATGCCGTTGCTGATTCCAATCGTCTCAATCAATTGATTGGGAAGAGATTACTTTAGAATGCAAAATATATTATCTTGTTAATATGCCTTTTTCTTTCCGTGGCCAGACTGCTATTCATGGTGGGATTGGGCACGTATTCAGCAAACTAATAAAGGAGATTGGTGATCCTGTTGACTTTGAACTTCCAGATTGGTTAAATAAATGGCAATCAATGCCCTATACCTTTATTAAGCGCAGTATCCTTTCATTTGATGTTCTTGATATTTGTTACCTATGATACTCTTCACCTATCTATTAGATGCTCTTTCATATTGTGATAGTTTACATCCTACACGTACACTGTTCACTTCTGCATATCTTGGATTAGATCTTTGTGCTTCATCTCATTTCCTTTTTCATTAAGATTTTCTGTCTGACCTTCATAGTCCTTTATCTTTGTGATCTTTCTTTGTATACTCTTCTTTTTTCTCTTCTGTTGGTATTAACTACTTGAAGATATATACCTCACTAAGAAGGTAAAGCGACGTCTGGAAGATGATGGTATATTTTGTTCCTGCAGCTCAACGGCAGAAACTTCTGTTGTGTGTGGCAAGGATTGTCTCTGTGGGTGAGGATGATTTAGATTAAGTTCCGTTGGCAGTCAGTAAACTGGAAAAGTGTTACATACATTTGTGGAAATATCAGCTCTATACATTAATTATTCTCGATGGTTCTTTAGCTGATAGCTTCCTGCTGTTACGTGCATTCCCTTTTCCGTTTAAGTCAATATATTGTATATAGCATGTTTTAGGTTCTTAGGCGTTTATACTTAAAATAAATCCCAGTGACATTTTTTGCTTATATTCTTGTGTTAGTCTTCTATTTGTTCATTATTTCCATGGTGTAATTCTAGCTGCAGACCTAGAGGAGGCAACATAAAAGGTTTAGGTTTTGTGGTGGATAAGATGAGGGAAGTGAGACTGAGAAGGTTTGGGCATGTGAAGAGGAAGTGCACAGAGGCCTAGTGAGGAGGTGTGAAAGGTTGGCCAGAGTGGGTTTTAGGAGAGGTAGAGGTAGGTCGAAGAAGTATTTGGGAGAGGTGATTACAAGACACGGTTAAACTATATTTTTCCGAGTTATGGAGGTCGTTAATTAGGGTAGAAGGTGAGTAGATAGTTGAGCGTTGTCTCATTTCCTAGCCGGATAGGTTGGTGCATTGTATCTAATCCAAATAAAAACATAATCAAGACTATATATAAAAACTATAAACACCCTAACCTTTTGTACTCTTAATTTCAACACATGCATTTGACATATTCTAATGCTTTAGTGGTTCATGACCTTTAAATACTCTTAATCAATTTAAAATGTGTAAAAATAAATATAACGAAAAGAGAAAGGTTTGTTTCAATATTTACTTTATATACATAAATTAATTTTGACTTTGTATATATAATAAAAATAATTTTGTTTCTATCGAAAATAATATTTCTACCTCTCAAGATAAGAATAAGATTTGCATACACAATTTTTCTCAGATTCTACTTATGAAATTATACTTGCTATGGTATTACTGTAAATTTCAACTTTCACAACTATTACATTTATATGTTTGTCTATTGATCTCAGCCACTAATAGATCTTCTTCATTAATTTGATTTGTTATTATAAGTCAAATTAATGGACATTGGGGTCTACAATTAGAAAGAAAAACTTAAGTATTTATTATGTGGAATGTTCTTTTCCATGCAACTAGCTAGACTTATGCGTGTATAAAGAAAGATTGAAGTTATATACACTTCACATATAAAAAAATTTGCAGTGTAGTTTAGCTTATTGTAACATGTCCCTTTTTGTATTATCATGTTATTACTTAATATTTGTCATAAAAACTTACTTGTAATTACTTTATAAATTACGTATTATTAATGCATAAAACTTGAACTCGTAAATAACGATTAAATACCTTAGTTTTCTTTCCCCTCTAGGTTCACACATGCACTGACTATTGAGATGCATGTTGTACTAGAAATTCAAAATTCCAAACCATACAAAAGTACTAATTGTCAAAAGGGATCAAAAAGCCATGAATGAGTTTACAACCATACTACTACAAGTCTTCTAATGCTTTAACTAGATGGAGTCAGGAACTCTAACTAGAAAATTATAAAAAGATAAATGAAAGTGTCGTAATCGAGATTCGAACTTATAATCTAAAGTAACTTTCGAAGTATCTTCATTCATACACTAAGAGTTCCTATTGTATTAGGCGATTCAACTAACCTTGTGTATTCGGAGGAGATGTGACACATCTCGCAGACCAAAATTCTTCTTTCGAGTTTCGTAGATTTGTGCCTCTTTTCCCCTTCCTTTTATCCCCCTTTGTCCCATTGAAACTCTTTTAGTTTTAGATAGTGTTTTAATTTGTTACTTCTATTCTTGCTACTATTTCTATTTTATGAACATCATGTATATATGATCATATGTTGTGTTTTGGCATAAAAAAATGTATATATGATCATATGAACAATTTCTTATCAGTTAAATCGAAAATTAAACCGCTAAACACCAAACACGGATTTACTGAAAATCGACAATAAATATCTTATTGGTTTGGTTACCGGTTTAGCGTGTTCACAAACTGAAAATTGATAAACCGAACCGACCGATGCACACCCCTACATCCCTACATGTGACTAGTCTAGGCATTCATTTTCTTACATTTAGATTGTTATGGTTTTATTTATTTTTTGGTTAATCTTATATTGTACTAGATCTCTTTGGCAGTTCTTTTAGATGTGTTATATATATTTGCTTGATTGGAAGGATAAGCAGCTTAAAGATTTTATTTCAGCATTTTATTTGGGAAATTTGATACAGCTTTAGAGAAGTGTGTAATTTGTTTAACTTTTCTTAAATTTTACAGCATAATGTTGTCTAGCTGCTCCTCGGGTTGTAAATGTGGGAGTTCTTGTCTGAATAAGCCATTCCATCAACGTCCTGTGAAGAAGATGAAATTAGTGAAGGTAGACACTTTAAGAACTTTGAGCAGCTTCAGATAGTTGAACAAATATCACCTGATGGATGCATTTTAACTGCTTGATTGTTTTAACTACTTCTCATTGAGATGACAGTTTGTGATGCCTTGTGGTGACTTTTGTAATTCTGAATTGTTCTATTTTGCAGTACCTCATTGGTACTCGCTTCAATAAATTTTACTTAAATTACCCAAATAAAATTGTTTTAAACTTCTTTGGAACCTTTGATATTTTTCTTTCTCAAAAGAAGAACCTTTGTTGGACTAGAAAGTTGATCATTCACCTTGAGCTGTGATTTTGCCATAGCATAGACTTTCACTTCCTTGTATTTCTCAATTGAATTATACTTTCTTATGTGATTATTACCAACACATATGATAATTGTTCGATGTGGGTTATATGTTGATTGTAGTGTGTCAGACTCAATATATATTTGTAAATTTGACACTGGCTGAGAATTTCTATCGCTGGCAAATAGAATGGAATAAGGTAAAATGGTTATAACTTTGGGAGGAAATCCATACTCATCGCAAAATGTTTCTTTGAATATCTTTTTTCACAATGATGTAGCTTTTAATGTCTAAATGACTGGTGTTAGTATATGTAAATTTTGTTTAGTATCAAAATTGTTTGATTTATAACTGGAAAATAATGTGTTTACAATTATTTAGTATTGATTAATATTGAAGTATATTACCACACATATCTAATGCATGATTCTAGTTTTAAGTTTTGAATAAGAATGTCAATTTCACATGTATTCAGAAAGTTTAGAACATTATGAACAGAACATGAAAACCTAGGACAAGAAATGCATAAACCATATGAATGAAGAAGATAAAGTGCAATAAAAAGACTTGTGAGTTGATCACATACTTCTTCTTTTTCTTCCCTGAAACAATACCATTAGGAGGAGGTCTTTATTTAACACACATTCGGAGCTTTTTGAATCTGGGAAAAAATACGTAGTTTTGATTTGAGATTGAACGAACCGTCCAAAGACAAATACCAAAACTGCAATTAACTTTAACAAAAGTAATTTGGACTTGCAAGTACAACTAACAATTATGGAGAATATTTATCAGCCTTAAAGGCATTTTCTGGATCATGCCTAGGAAAGTGACTGGGGCCTTAATGAGCTGGGAGGAAGAAGGGGTCCCTGCAAAAGACAGAAGTAGATGGAGAATTATCCCGAGTGCTATATGTGGGCTATCTGGAAAGAGAGGAATTCAAGATGTGTTGAGAGCATACTGAACAATGTGCAGAAAGTTAAACTTAACTGCTTCTTTTTTAGTTTTTTGGTGTAATCAGTTATACTCAAATGACACTATCTCTATTATTGATGTTCTAGACTCAATTTAATCATAGAGAAGTGAAATTTGGAGTATACTTGTATTTAAGGTTTCAATACAACCTATGTATTGTTTTGTGATACAATACAAAGTTACCAAGTTTAAAAAAAAAGTATTTTGGACTTGGATAAATTTTCATCCTAGTGAAGAGTATCTTTCTATTCCTTTCTTGACAGTTGTTTCACCAAGTAAAGAAGCTCTTGAGCTCCCCATTTCAATTTTCATCAAAGTGTTTTCTAGCTATTCTTAAAGGTAGAATGAATAGAAGTTTCATCAATTTTCTAGTACTTTGTACTCTTCATTTTCTGCATCTACTGGATGCCATCAATGAAATCAATTACTTCATTAAAAACAAGAGAAAATGAAGGAAGTTCTACCAATGTTCTTGTTTGTGGTTTATTTCTTTAAGGGTTGCTGAATTATCCTTGTGACGGTTGCAATTCCTTTATTCCTTCATTTTGGTTTACTTCTGCTTAAGTTTGTCTACTGCCAATTTTATTACCAGGAAAATACTGCCTAAAATTAGTTACCTAGAGAATTACGACTTTCCTTGTCATCAAGATAGTGACACTCATCCTACATCTGTCTTTGACCTAAACAGTGAATACCATTCTAACTTGGTCTCATGAACTTTAGACCCTGAGCAGGAGTGAAAAAATCAATGTTAAACACTGCATAGATGAACCTGATGTCTGATGATTTGTAGAGAATATCTGTAGAGCAGTCTTAGAGTTATTACATTAAGAAAAAGGACGTCCAGAGGGGAGTGATTGTTTAATCTGTTTATTGTGTCATTTTATGTCTCTCATGTATTTTGAAAGAAATTAGAAGAGGTTACGTTTTCACCTTTTATTGCTTTGCATTCTTTTGAAAAATGTACAACAATCATTTTCTACCTCAAACATTTGGTCGTTATATACATGGTTGGTCAAGTTTGTTGACATGTAACATGCAGACTGAAAAATGTGGCTCTGGAATTGTGGCAGATGAAGATATCAAACGAGGAGACTTTGTTATAGAGTATGTTGGAGAAGGTGAGTTATTTCACTTTTTGATTATATTTTGAGGAATAATTTATGTTTTGTGCATTCTGAACGTCATTTAGCAAGGAAATATGCTTACCACTGCAGTTATTGATGACAAAACATGTGAAGAGAGGCTTTGGAAAATGAAGCATAGTGGGGAAACAAACTTCTACTTGTGTGAAATCAATCGGGATATGGTGATTGATGCCACTTACAAGGGCAACAAATCCAGATACATTAATCATAGTTGTTGTCCAAATACTGAGATGCAGAAATGGTATAGAAATAGCTTAATAATTAATCATACTTCTATATCCTCAACCTTCATTCCCGGAGATTCAACTCTATATTACATTTCATTTCCATGTCCGGCGTTTTTAGGATGATTGATGGTGAAACAAGAATTGGCATATTTGCAACACGAGACATTAAAAGGGGCGAGCATCTGACCTATGATTACCAGTATGAGGCTGCTCCTCTTTATTTACTTAATTTTTTTCCACCTGTAAGGTGTGCAGTGTGTTATTCTTCGGAGAGCTTAAATATCTTTAGAAGAAAACCTTCTTGGAATGTACATTGCCTATTTGAGTCTAACAAGTGTAGCAGGTTTGTTCAGTTTGGTGCAGATCAAGATTGCCACTGTGGTGCTGTAAGATGTAGGCGAAAGCTGGGCGTTAAACCTAACAAACCAAAACTCCCTGCTTCAGATACCGCATTAAAGATAGTGGCATGTCAGGTGGCTGCCACCTCTCCCAAATTGAAAGCACTTCTATCTACACGTAATGTATGTATCTCTTACAATATCTATAACTTGAGTCTTGAGAGATTTGGAAACATTTGTGTGATTCTTGATGAGCTTCAGTAATTTGCTTTGGAATTTTTACCAATAATAGTAATTATTGGCTTGGAAATTTCTTGACTAGATGCATATTTCCGTGTATGAGAACTTATTTTTGCTGGTTTCCTGTGATTCAATTGATAACGGAGGTGGCTATTGTACTTTTATTCACTCATTTATCTTTCTTCAGTTCCTGTGTTTAGTTTGAAGGTAGACGAGAAGTTCTCCTAAATTACAATCTAAGAAAAAGTAGTGTCCTTGATTTTTCTAGCCAGTTGGACAGACCCATAGAAGAACCCTATTCTGATGCCTAATAATGAGACCATAAGATTAATCTTCCCATGCATATGACAAGATTTATTCTGAATTGAAATGTCATAAATACTTATACTAAGAGGAATAGTTTGGATCATCAACAACAACAACAACAACACACCCAGTATAGTCCCACGAGTGAGGTCTGGGGGAGGTAGAGTGTACGCAGACCTTACCCCATACCTTGGCAGATAGAGAGGCTATTTCTTGTAGACCCTTGGCTCAAAGGAGAGGAATAGCTTGGATCATGAGGGGTAAATGTGCGCGTCTGTTGGGTGGGGGGTGGATTTTTTTTGGTAGAAGGGCAAGGGCTGCGGGATAGCACATAAAGTGTGTTCTGAGTTGGATGATCGGCAGAGTCTAATTTTGTTTAGCAGTGGCCGGTATCCTCACTAGACTCAGATTTTCCATTACTGAGTTAAGATTGTAGATATGTGTCTCAGTTTTACAAACTTAGATGATAAAGGTACCTGGATTCTTGAGGAACCATGATCTATAGCTTCACCAGTCAGGAGATATGATTTTGGCAACTTTAGTGCTTATTCTTAGTTACAGTGTAAAAAAAAAAGCTCCTAATTAACTAGTCATCTCGTATCTAAAATTGATAAAAAGAAATGAGAACATAGTTGAGGGAAATAATATAGCTACTTGTTCTTTCCTTTTTATTAGTCTCTCTGCTTTTCTGCCATTATTTGCAGTATGTCATAAGGATCAAAGGAGTTGCATCTGCTATGTTCCCTAAATAGGAAATTTTAAATGAAAGTAATAAACCCCTTAAATACATGTAATACAAAACATATTGGTTTATGTTTCCATCACTATGTGTTCGAATCTTGAACATTTTGCTTTTACAATAATGAACATGATAACATTATTTAATCTTTTCACCAGGTTTATCAAACTGGAGTTTCACCAATAGGTAGGCTACTCTTGTTTGCAACTTACTTGACTTTTGCATTGGTGACTTTAGTTTATCTTCTATTTAACTTGTATACTCCCTATTCAGGAAGCTCAGGTTATGATTCTGACATAAAAATAAGGCGACCTCGTAGTTGCATTGGTCAAGTTATAAGAATAATTCGCTCCTCTAACACAAGGTATGTGATACTTCTGCAAATTTGATTTATAGGGGAGTTCAGAGTGGTCCACATTGATGATGGGAGTGGGTCGTTGTCTTCTTATTTTAGACAATTCTCACTTCTTGAATTAACTTTTGAGGTTGAGTTAGGCCAAATTTCATTTTTTAACATGGTATTAAAGTAAGATTCGTCCTATTGCTGAAATTATCCAATGTTGAGCCTCTAAGTTATGCTATTTCATGTTCTAAATGTCTTGCCTGGACGTAGACGGAGTGTTAGAATGTCCCAATTGGTTGAGGGAGTGTATTGTTGTTTCCTATAAAGATTTTTGACGATCCTTGCCTCTTTTGGTTAGCTTTTGGGTTGAGTTAGGTCCAAATTCAATTTAATAGGCAAAATAGTTTTTCTTTCTCACTCCGAAAGTCTTTTTTGATCCATCTGGAAAATCTCATGTCCAAAAGAAAAAGTGGTACACCTGGCGTCCTTTTCAAGAGGGACGGGACTGATCCTGAAAGAGAGGTCCTTCTTTATGGTTATGGGATGAGATCACTTTGTTTGGTTTTGACTTGAAACGGAGTTTAAGAAAATAAAGAAAGACTTTTGAATCTTGTGGTCTTGAACTAAAGGTATGTAATATGTACCAAAATGGCTTTTATTCTTGTGGTTTTAAACATGTCATGTGGAAACTTAGAACTAAAGAGTTAAAAAAAAAAGTAAGAGAAACAAATTGAAACGGGGGGAGTAGCTAAGATTCTATTGAATTTTCTCACAGGAAACCCTTTCTTCAATTGGCCATTATTCTTTGGGTTTCTTTTTTTTGCTTGTTCAAGTTTTACTTTTTTCAGATCCCATTGCTAAGGACTCCTATATACTCTATGTTCCCCAGGTCCTTTGGAATTGTAAAACGGTTTGATGCCATCACCAAAAAACATTTTGTAAGGAAGCTATGATTTTTTTTTGTTGTATAATGGACTTGGTTAGATTTGGCTGAAGATTTCTGTTTTAACCTCTCCATCCCCTAACAGATCATGTTTGAAGATGGCTGTGTTCAGTACCTTGACCTGTCAAAAGAAGATTGGGAATTCTGTAACTTTCTTGAGTAATCGGGTAAGCAAAATTCAAAATTTTGAAATTATTATATGTACGAGCTCTTTGTTTGAGTTCTGCTTCCTTTCCTGTTCAATTAGCGTAGTGGAAATTCCTGGAAAAAATATTTTGTTATTTTGAAGTGGCCCTCAATAAGAGATAGGTGTTCATGTGATGTTAGTGAAAGAAATTATAGTAATTAATTCACTGAAAGCCGGCCGTGGAGCATTTACGGGAATACACTTGAAGTTAGAAAATGATTGATTTCACTGTGGTTCTTCTCTGTTTAAAAAATAACTAATCATATAAAGTTGAGGTCTAAAGTAGTCACCTGGCTTGCCAACCTCTTCCCTGAAAGGACCATATGAGAAAAGGGTGGGGCTGGACGTGAAGTGGCATTTCGTATCTCCTTGGTACCTTTTCATCTATTTTTTAATCTTGTGTCCATGTTTGATCACGAACTCTTAAGACATGCTTATGGTGATCAAACTCCAGATACATGTCATATCAAATTTCTCACTTCTGTGTACTTTGCATCTCTCCCTATGTAAACTACTCAATGCAGGAAGATATACTTTGAAAAAAAAAAGCATCAACTGCTCAGAACATTTTTAAATAATTTTCTCAGAACTTTAGATGTAGAGCAATCAGTTAATGTGTGCTTACCTCTTCGGTACTATTTCAAGCTGCCTCTTGAAGTGTGGAGTCAGAAGACAATGAAACACAGCCCAGCCAGTTTCTTAACCTCCAAACTTATTTCCTGGTGAATCCACAATGGATCTTTCTCATAGACAAAAACCAACTATCTAGTCTGTGTAATCATCGTTGCTGTAGTGTAGTGACATTCTAATTATCAGTCATCTTAACATGTCCCTTCAGTGGCTTTCCTGAACCAACATCTGTACAGAAATAGCATTGTCCAATAGTTGTATCAAACTAAAAAGCATATTTAGGTAAATTAACCGGCCTTGTCTTTTCAAGATGGAAGTCTAGTAGATTAAATGTGCCTCTAACAACCAATGTCCTTCTTGCCATGCTTGCTTTCATTTACACTCTCGACTATCTTTCCTGCAAAGCTTGATTCACTAAATTAACTATCCCAACAAGTGACCCTCGAGAGACAGGATTGCCAACTATATACTCCATTGACCAATTGCATTTTATGTTTCTTGCTAGAACCTTCAAGTATCATGCTAAGCTTCTTAACCGTTTGTGCAAAGCGTCACGACAACTATCATTGATAGAATGAAGGCTAATGAGGAGAAGATAACTGCAAAGTATAATTTGTCTGCAGAATACTAAACTCTGTTCAGTTAGGATAGCCTTTGTTTCTTTGCCAGATTTTTATGTGTTTCCTTAAAACTGTTATCCCAAAGAGACCTTTATGTGGTTACAGACTGACCTATTGTTGTGCAGGTATTAGCAGTCAGGATAAGGAGATGCACAAGATTCAACCTCTGTAAGGATAGAGGATATGTCATTGTGTCCAGATCCGGAACATCGAATGGCTATGTTGTACCAAATGTACAAATTTCATTTTACAGCTTTTTAGTAATAATGCTGCAATTTCTGATCGATTTTTTTCCCCAATGTAAGCATTAAAACCAAAGATAGGAAACATTCTTTACAATGTAGCATAGCAAATGCACCTATAGTTGAACCTTTTATCATAAGCAATTCTTTATGTTGTCTCTCACTAATCATGCCTCTTTGTCAATATCAAATGGTATTGTAATTGGCTTGATCACTATTGTACTTCCAAGCCAAAGTATGCATCATGAATATGGTTTAGTAGGTACTCGCTTGATTTTCAGGATTTACTTTGGAGGCTGATTATTTCGAATTCGTATGAAGAGGTTGTAGTAAAATGCACCTTTCTGAAGATGATTCATTTTCAAAGTTCGAACTTGAAATGTTTGATTAGTGATGGAGGGGTACTTGTTGACGGTGGTTAGTGGGTCACACTTGGCTATTTAAAAGCTTCTTTCTGGCACACAAACATGCACCACCTGATATACATTTGAAAATTGAAACAAACCACAAGCCTAAAGTTATTGTATCAGTTGTAATGAATTTATTATGGATATGATTGATTATGACCCCCCTCCCACATCTTCTGACTCTTGTTCCATTATATATGGATAATGTGTGTATATATATATAATAATTGTTGGTTAGCCTGCTTAATTAGAATGATCAAACACGCAAAATCAAGGAGACGACTAGTAAAGATTTCTTTTGGTGGAAATAATTTATATAAATAAATTGTGATAAAATTAACAAAAAAATCTTTTAAAAATGAAAAAATAAATGAACGTAACTTACCTTTTTACTATTACTTTATATACTTAAAAATAACTTTTCAAAATTAGTACTATTAAATAAATATTGAATAGAATTAACTCTCTTATCTAATTTTCTTTTCATGTGCTTTGTCTTGATTGTTGATGAATTCAATCCATATTATTGGCTACTCTTGATTAATCAAAGCTTTTTGCTACAAAATCTCATCTGGGTTTTCCTTTTCTTCGTCGTTGTATATAGCCTCTTGACCTTTTTGCATTGGGTTTTTTCCCTCATTTTTTTATGGTGCTTTTCAGAATGGGTTGATTGATGTAAGCCTTTATATGCAAAATCTCATCTGGGTCTTGCTTTTATGGTTAGTTTGCTCTCCTTCTCCTTTTCTTTTTTTGGTTTTTGGTATTGATTTGTCAAATTTTGTGGCTTGTCAATTGTGTTGATGATTTTTCTGGTTTAAATTTCTGGAAGTTGTTTTTCCATTTTAGAATGCTAGAGGAAAAATGTCGTGTAGCATATGTGTTCTATTTTTGATGTTTTGAGGAACTAGCAATTTCATTTTTCTTTTCTGGGAAGTTTTTGTTGTCATGGAATTGTTTGAAAATATGAGAATTTTTGCAAAAAGGTGAAGAAAAGAAAAGGTTAGATCTTTTCTCTTTCAGACAACTACTAAGGTTTGGATCTTGGAATGTTTTGCCTGTTTACAAAGGTTGATTTAATAAAAGAAAAAGGTTAGATTCTTTTTCTTTCTTTTTTTCATTTTTCATGTTTGTGGAAATTGTTGTATGCTCACTAGTAAGTGTTCATTTCCAGATTTGGTTTAAATTCTATGTTTTTTTCTTTTCTGTCCCATCAAAAATTTGTGAACAATGTGTTGCCCAAGAGAATTTGCTTCTTGTATATGAACCTTTTTTTGAAAAAATTCTTGTACCACCGTGTTTCAGTGTGATGTTGAAAAGGAAAGAGATTCCGTATTTCTAATCGTTATATACTTACTCTGGCAGGACTAGGACCATCAAGGAAGCTGGTCAAAAATTGACGGGGCATATACATTTGTTCACGGCTTTGTACACATAGTTAGCTATACATGGCTTCCGGAGGCAGCAGTTACCAGGATATTGGTGATTCGCATAATGCATATGCCGATTATGGTATTGCACCCAAAACTGCTGAATCTAAAAGCTCCCCATTTAGAAAATCCACTGCTGTTAATATTATTGGTGGGAATCATGGAACAAGATCTAATACAGCTGTTCATGAGCTACTTGAATGCCCTGTTTGTATGAATCTAATGTACCCTCCAATTCATCAGGTATGACATATAGCTTATTTTGGAGATGATACATTTGCAATTAAAGTGATTCAAGATTTCTTGAAAGTTATTTTACTCACACAATATTCAATGTGAGGGGATTTGATTAATAAAGTTGAGGTTGAATTTGGGAATGTGATCATACTAGCACACTAACGCACCAGATCCCATAAAAACTCCAAAGTTAATCGTGTTTGGGCGAGAGCAAGACTGGGATAGGCGACCCCCTAGGAAGTCATCATGTTGCATCCCACTTTTCTGAACCCTACTTATGGGATTATGCTGGGTATGTTGTTGTTTGAGGTTGAAATTGGACAAGAATCCAGATTCAAATGTGATGGATTTTAGAAACTCGTGACCAAATAGAAATTTGTAAGCCTAGACAAATTTTATTTTTTTACCTACTTATGATACTGACATTGCAGAAGTGTAAGCTAAAAGAGATGGCCTTCTTGTTCGTACAATGATGCTAATGACCCTAACATATATAATCTACAATAGTAGAGTAGCATTCATTTTCTCTCGCTAATGCGCAAAAAGTACATATAAAATTTTTGGCATAGCATCACCCAACGGTGTGGCCTAGTGGTCAATGAAGTAGGTTGTGCACCATGAGATCTCAGGTTCAATTTCCAATAGAGACAAAAACATCAGGTGACTTCTTCCCATCTGTTCTAGCCTTGGTGGACAGAGATACCTGGTACTTGTTTCTGGTGGGAGGTGACAGGTATCCCTTGCAATTAGTCGAGGTGAGTGCAAGTTGGCTCAGATACCGGAAAAAAAAGTTGGCATAGCATTTATGTGCTGGTGCAATTCTTCTAAAAATGTCTCTACCTCCTGGAGTTTGACAAACTGAACATGTGATGTGCTATATTTTCCTCAATGAGAATTGGCTGTTTTTGAATAGTTTTCAAGTCATTGAGACATAAAATTCAAGTTCTGAAATGCTCATCCTTAGAGTTTAAGCTTTTCTTCTAATAGGATTTGTGACAGATGGGTGAAAGTTTTCTGCTTTTTCAATGCATGTTCTATTTTTTATCAGTTAAAGGAAAGGGGGATCCTAATTTGCATCAGCATAAACATACTAAGCTATAGACTAAAAACTCTACATATCTGCACACTTTAGACATATTCCATATGTCTCAAAGAAATTATGTGATAAGAGCTGATATAGCGCTTCATTTTATATTGTATAAAAGATGCCAAAAGCAATAATTATTTTGTTTATTCGGGATAGGAAAGTTGAATAGTTGGCCTTGAGAAATGTAGAAGTGTGAGCTAAAATACTTCTTACATCAAGTTCATTAGAAATTTTTTAAAAGATGGCATATATTTGAGAAATGGCCTTTAATTCCTAGTTTATTTTGGTGCACCCATGAGGTTTCAGCTCATATATATGATCGGTGTCATTTATAAAAAATTACATTTTTGTAACTTATTCTCTACTTTTTAGTTTATTCCTTGTATACTAGAGATTTTCCCATCATTAAGAGAATTATTTACCTTATAAAAGAAAAGGGCATCCAAGTGCATAAAGCATACCGCATTGGCACGTTCACACAAGGTTCGGGTAAGGGCTCACCCCAAAGGGTTGTGATGTAGGTAGCCTACCACAACACAAGCATCAGTGGAATCTTCCACTGCTTGAACCCATGACGTATAGGTCACATGGAGACAACCTTATCATTACTCCAAGGTTCTCCTTCATTTACCTTATCAAAAAGGAAAAGAAAAGCAAGAACCTTCATTGTAGTAAATTGGATAATATTTTCAGATAACCAAACTAGAATGTAGGATGTCAACGTTTGGAGATACAGGGCATTTGCTAATTAAAGTAAAAAGAGCCCTATCCAGTAATCTTATATTTCTTTCACTTTAGTTAAGTTGTCATATTCTTTTTGACCTTTTATTAATTTCTCTCTCAACTCAAAAAATTTCATCTTCCATGTGTGAAGTGTCCAAATGGTCATACTTTATGCCTGAAGTGCAAGTCAAAAGTCCATGTGTGCCCAATTTGCCGCCATGAGCTTGGAAACATAAGATGTCTAGCATTGGAGAAAATTGCAGAGTCACTGGAGTTGCCATGCCGATACCAAGTTTTTGGCTGTCAAGATATATTCACTTATCACAGTAGGCTTCAGCATGAGCAGAACTGCAAATTTCGTCCATACAACTGCCCTTATGCAGGATCTGAATGTACTGTTACTGGTGATATTCAGTCCCTTGTTGCACACCTCAAAGATGATCACAAGGTTGACATGCACGACGGCTGTACCTTCAACCATCGCTATGTCAAATCCAATCCTCAAGACGTTGAAAATGCTACATGGATGTTGACTGTGAGTTCTCTCTCTCTCTCTCCCCCCCTCCCCCCCCATTCCTTTTTTCCTTAGCTTAGAGAGGTCAGAGGATAGTAAGTTAACTCGTAGTTCATTGCACAACTTGATGGTGCTCTATACTGATTGTCTGCTAGTTTTTGCAACCCTTCATCATGATAGAGCTGCATAATTTCATCAATCACATACCATTTACCAATTCAAGGCTCAAAGCAGACATCAAACTCAGTAATAAGGACTTTTTTTTAACTCCTGGAAATGAAATGTACTAGATAAAATGCCTTACATGAGGGTTAAAAGAGTTAGTCGTTAAGCTCTTTTGCTAGTGTAGAAATGTGATTCTGCCATGTCTCAAGTAGACGATAAGAACATATTTGGTGCATGTTTGCAGTCTGATGATAATGTCCATGGACTGTGTTCTTCGGAATGTGTTGAGTATGAACATTCACTCAAACTTCCGATTGCATCCTTATCTCCTTATTGAAAGCTCCTAACCCAAACGATTTTCCTACCAGTTTCATGCTAGTACCAAGTTAAGTAGTATTTTCGGGAAAAGGATTTAATAAATTAGTATTTATTATTTATATTTAGGTAATATTTCTGACAGCATGGATCATTTATGTAATATTTCTTTTGCTATTATATGTCGTAGGTTTTCAACTGTTTCGGTCACCAATTCTGCTTGCACTTTGAGGCTTTCAACGTCGGAGTGGCACCAGTATATATGGCATTCCTTCGTTTTATGGGTGATGATGATGATGCGAAAAAATTTAGTTATAGTCTTGAAGTAGGTGGCTTTGGCAGAAAATTAATATGGCAAGGAGTTCCTAGGAGCATCCGTGATAGTCATAAAACTGTCAGAGACAGTTTAGACGGGCTGCTCATTCAAAGGAGCATGGCACTCTTCTTCTCTGGTGGTGACCGGAAGGAGCTAAAGCTGAAGGTGGCTGGGCGCATTTGGAGAGAACCATTGTAAAAAAGAAATATGGTCTTCTTCCTCAGAGATAGCAT
>JAJOOS010004910.1:0-24273 GCA_029582725.1 Solanum chiquidenum
TTATCATTTTTGGTCGAACAGTAAGTATGCCATTCCTCAACTTTCTTTAACTTTTCATTCACAGATTTTCTACCATGTATTCCAAGAAAGTAGCTTATAAAATGCACCAATTACTTGTAATACATCCTGTCAAGCTGCCTGCTGGCTTTGTCATTTTCAAGTTTTGAGAACTATGTTTGTTTGATAGTTTTTCTCTTTTCTTGCACAAGTTACTCAAAGCTGCTGGCTTTGTCTACCATGTATGTTTGATTGCTTTGGACCAACACGACAATCAAATGCGCGGAGAAAGGGAAATTAAAGAAAGTGGAAAACAAAACATATCATGGTAACAGAAAACAGACCTCAAGAAAAGGAGAGGTATGAAAACAGTGGGAGAGTTCTGGGAAGACAACATTATACTATTGTGACATAAATAATCTGCTGGGAGTCAGTAGTTTGTTCTTTGAACCAACTTTGCTGAATTTTTATTGTCAGAATAACTTCCATCATGTACCTAATTAAAAAGGAAGCTAAAATCTGCAACATGAGTACCATTTGATTTGATTTGATTTGATTATCATCCTGTACGATAAGTTTCCAATGTTACATCCACAAAATGAAATACGAGGATGGTTTAGTGCGCTATGTTTTCTTCTTGAATTTCCTCTGTGCTTTCAAGTCGACCACAATCACAGATATATTATCTCTGCTGCCCCTTTGGAGAGCAACTCGTGTCAAGTACTCTGCAGCATCCTGAGCAGCAGGATCAACATTTTCACCCCTTTCGCTACTTAAAGTACCACCATTCTTTTTGTGCCAGAGAAGAATTCGTCTCCGGGCCACATCACAAACTTCTTCATTTGTCAAGACATCCCATAGGCCATCACTTGCTAAAATTAGACAGTTGTCTTCTTTTGCTCGGGGTACAAACATCATTTCTGGATCTGGAATCACATAAGGCCTTAAATATCTATCACCTGCAGTAAAATGACAACCTCTTCAAATCAAGAAAGCTTTGATCTCTAGGTTAACAGTTTTCAAATAATAAATGACAACCATGTCAACTGAAGTCAGACGTCGTTATCCAATATCAGTGGGCTGCTTCAGGGATGAACTTTGACACTATATATGTATGGCATAACACTTTAATTTTGGTACATGAGCAGGTCTGCTCCATCGTAGCTTTGAGATTCCTTTATTTCCATGTGCAAATCAAGCACAATATAGATGACTTTCTTAACCCTCTCCAGTGAAAATACAACAGTACAATGAAATTTGCAGGTGGCTAGTACAATATACATACCAATTGACCTTGAAACTGCAAGAACACCAGAAACACGATGTCCATCCCAGTTAATGACCTTCCCTCCCAGTTCTTCTATTCGTGAACACTCATCTTCCCTATTTGGCTGAAAACAATTAACAACGAATATTATATGGTTGCAAAAAGAAAAAACTAGCAAATGTTGCACAGCGGTGTAACAACAAACACAAGCCTTACCTTATGGTCAATGGATAATGGCATGGGCAGTTTTCCCCGACAAAGGACTGCCCTTGAATCACCACAATTCGCAACAATAATATGGGTTGGACTAACAACAGCAACTACAGCTGTAGATCCAACTGCTTCAGGAGCAATGACTGAAAGGTCAGGCTCAATCCCGTCTGTTTCACTACAAAACCCTCCTACCTCATCATCGACTCTACAGAAACAATTCAAGAAAGCCTTTGACCATTGCTCCTTCCAGTTAACACTTCCATTATGTGAATCCTCTTTCATAATATCTATCTCCTGTGCTAAAACCATATGGAGACGCTCATGACAATAATTAGCAACCTGCTATGGAAAAAACAATTGGTCTTAGTACGTAGGCTTAAATGACAAACAAATAGGAAATGAACGCTAAACATGCAGGCAATAACAGTTCTTGTGTTACTAGAAACTAAATACAAATGTAGAATGTAATAAAAACGGATAGAAATTCACCTGAGAGCCTCCATGTCCATCATAAACCCCATATAAATGGGCTGTAAGTGTTTGACTCAGGGCATGAGAAACTGGCGCATCTGTCAAAATATGGGAAGGGATTCTCAAAAACCTTGGTAAAGCTATAGCAGTATCTTCCATCTCCGGCCTCTTCCCTTGTATCGTGATGAGCCCCCAAAGCGGTACAGAATCAAAACAAAGGGCATTTGGCCTACTTATCTTTATCTCTTGTGAGGTCTCAATATGGGATGGTGATAATTTAATTTTATAATCTTCAGCACTCACAACCATAGTGGAAACAAGATCACTTACAAGTTCTGACTCATTAACCAACTCGTTAGCCAAATTACACGAAAAAGACTTTCTCAGAATCTGGGATACACCAACCTTCTTGTCTTCATCTCGAGGAGGCGTTCTCCCAACCTTAACCTCCAAATCTGTACATTCTTGGTTAGGCATGCCGCCACGCTCATCCACTAGAGAATCAGAACAAGTCATTTTTCCTAAAAGTTCATCAGTTGGTGAAATCAAATTGTTGTCCATAGATCTACCATCTTTTACCTCACTAGCAATCAAACAATTCCCATTAGCTACAACTGTCGAAGAAAAACTCTTCCCTTTCCTGATTTCATGGCAATCAGCAACTGTCATAAAGAGGTTAGCTTTGTCCCTGGACACTCTATGATTCGACACCGAACAAGGAAGTTTGCACTTGTTAGGTTCTGATAGCAAGCTAGTCGTATTAGGGATCAGCTCATATCCAGCGAAGTCAATACATGTGGGTAATACTGATTCATCATATATCAATTTTCCCTGTTTATATGATACAGTAAGTGCTGGAAACATCTCTTCCATCTTCTAACCAACCAAAATTATTCAAATCCCTAAAATTTACTTAAGTTGTAAGCCAAGAAAAGTTTTCACATAAAAAAAAAAACAGAATAAATCTATGACATAAGAGAATATGGATCCAAAGTCCAAACTTGTGGAATCACTATCCATAAGACCCTATTCAGCATATTGTACTCTTCTATTCCAATTCTATCCATTCAACAACACATTAGCAACAAACCCCCTAAACAAAGTATCACTTTTTATCAACTTATAATATATAGGAAACAACAAATCTAGTGGTCACTGCTTAACAAGACAGAACACAACATATAAAGATTCAAACTTTATTGGGAAAAAAAAGGACTTACAAGCTCAAAGCAGACCAAACATGAAACTTTTTTCCAAATTCAAAGCAACCCAACTTCTTCTTGGTTACCTAAACTTAGTTGAATAAAAAAAAAAAGAGTTTGTGAGAACCCCATATAATTCAAGAGTCAAACAAATCAGGAAAGGATGCATGCAAGGATTTGTTATTAGAGACTAATCATTCTATATTTATTGTGGGTATTGTATTATACATACAAAAACAAGGTTTGATTTAGATACACAAATCAATGAATACAATAATCCAATAAACAAATACTCTTACTAATAATAATAATAATAATAATAATAAAGGAAGGAAGGTAAGTGAGAAGTTGCTTACCGTTTCAAAACAATCTTGCATTAATGACACACTAAAAAATAAAAGAAAGAAGGAAAAAAAAAAAGAGTTAGACCAACACTTCAGTTCCTCTCATTAAAATTATATAAATTATACTAATAAGAGATTAGAAAGCAAAGTGTGTGATGTGTCAACACATTTATGTACTCTCCCCTTTATTTAAATTTCTTTTTTATTTTAATTTGAGAAATTAAAAATAGGTAAAATATACCCCTTCAATTTTATTTCACTTTGTTATATTTTGTTTTACACATCCCTTAAAAAACATATTAACTAGAGGATGTAATTATTCGTATTCATTATTCCTCTCAATTTAATACACCATCGGTTCATTCTTACTTGTCCCTTATTCTTAAAATACATATATCAACAATAATTTTCTTAATAGATATGTTAAGTCAAACTATGACAAGTAAAAATCAATCGGAGTAGTTTTCTCTTTGCATCATATTAATATCTCTTCATATATATGATTAATAAAAGTAAAAATGGAAATAAATAATTAATTATGTCTTAATTTTATAAAATAATAAATGTTATGAATTGTTTATTTTTAAAGAAAGATGATAAATGAAATCAAACAGAGAACTATCAAAAAATTTAATGATATTAAGCATATTAGTAGAAAATTAAAATTTAAAAAAACACAATTTTAAACAAATTTAAAACAGAAGTGGGGCAAACAAATGGGAAAAACAAAACTGTGGTTTTATTAAATTGTTAGTCAAGTGGGTCCCAGTTAGCAGACATGTGTCCAACCAGATGGCTTGTTTTGATTGGTTGTGGACCCACCTCTTGATTTTTAATGTTTCTTTCGGTGAACTAATGGGATGATCTTTTTAGGAGTCTTTCTGAAAATATATATTAAATTAATAATTTTGGTGGGTGGGCCCCACACTAACTCTCTGTCCTTGCCACGTTGAGCTTTAGTTTTCATGTACAATTTTTTTTTTTGGGTAGATAGAGTCAAGACGGACAAACTGACGCATACCATCTTTACCAATAAAAATATTCTAATTATAAGTGACTGTCTGGTTTGAATACAAGTTATATTAAGATAGGTTATTTAGCTTAAATATTTTAGTGAGTGTATTTTCATAATTATAATATATGTTTTTAAAATAAAATTTTCATCTTATTTAACTTTAAAATAAATTTCATCTTATTTAGATTA
Organism: Solanum chiquidenum; assembly: GCA_029582725.1. Lineage (NCBI taxonomy): Eukaryota > Viridiplantae > Streptophyta > Magnoliopsida > Solanales > Solanaceae > Solanum > Solanum chiquidenum. The sequence continues at coordinate 4,699 of JAJOOS010004910.1, forward strand.
GATATTTTGTGTGTGCATTTTCATAATTGTGCCGTCTGTTTTTAAAATTAAACTTTCTTTTATTTAAATTTTTCATCTTATTTAAGTTAAAAATAAAACTTTCTTCTTATTTATTTAAAAATAAAATTTTCATCTTATTTAGCTTAAACATAAAATTTCCATTTTAAATTTGTTAAAGTAAGAAAATTTTTATTATTAAAGCAATCTACATTTTAATTGATATATAAAATATAATTTTAAAATGAGTAGTAAACTATTTAATTTAAAATATGTGATTGAGTAGTGAAGTGAACATTTTAAGAAAAAAATAAAATATAAATAAACATAAGAATTAAGCAAATAAATTCAACTTATAATATATCATAAATATAAATAGTATTTATAAAATGTAATTTTTTAATAAAAAATATATTATCATAAAAAAAAAAAAAAATTAAGATTGTGAATGTTATTATAAATGTTGTTAAAAATATGTTACTATAGATGAATATAAAAGTGGTGTATATAAGAGAGTTTAAGGGGGTATTTTTGTTATTTTATACATTTTATCCTAGGATAAGTTATCCTGGGATTACTATTTCATCCCTAGTAAGGGATAACTTATCCCAGGACTAATAGTTAATCCTTGGATAAGTTTTCCCAGCCTTTGCAACCAAACAACAAATTAAAGGTCACTCAAAAGTTACCTGAGATTAAATTTTCTTTTTCATCACATCAAACAATCCCTAAAGGTTTTAGACCAGTATTTTCAAAAACGTTTTTAATGTGAGTCTCACAATGATTTTTGGGATGAGGCATATTAAAATAGTTTTGGAAATAAATTTATAAGGTATACATTTTAGAATTTGGGGCGTAAAAGCACAAGTTTTGAGCATAAAAACACATATTTTGTGCATTAAGTTTGATAAAAAAATTGATTGTTATTATTTTTAAAGTATTTTTACTATAAATTATATTCTATATTATTGATATAGTAATATATATACTGCTATCATATTTTAATTTTTCACTCTGAAATATATAAATAAATAAAGTAATTTTTATACAATATGATATTATTTAGATAATTGTGTCTGAAATTGATAATATAGAGATTCTATAATACTATATTTTTGGAATAACTTTATCTATTTTTTGTCATTACTCTTATTCTCTTTATCTTTCTTCTTTTTTGAAATATAGAAATAATAATCTGTGAATATTAGTTGAGTGAGAATGACTAGTAGATGTAAAGATGAACGATAATTTCATATTAAAGATTATCTCGGCTATTTTTATTTTTTGAGTTGTTATCTTTTTTCAAATAATAATTATGATTTTTTAAAATATTGTCCGTTATTTATTTAATTTATTTACAGAATTATTGAAGTTTTTTCTTTTATTTATATTTTAATAATAAAATTATAAATTTAAGATACATGACATATAAGTCTATAGATTCATGGAACTTATGTCTCCTGTTTTGAGGATTATGCTTCATCCGTGCTATAATATGACTTGCCTCACACCTCCCCCTCCCCCTCCCCCCTTTTAAAATATTGATTTAAAATAAATCAAAGTAAAGCTTATAAATTTATAAATTTAAATCAAATTCACAATTAATTTTACTCATATATTCATAATTGGATATTTAAATATATTTAATCATTTTTAGAATATGAAGTGTATCTCAGCCAAAAATGCTGACTTTATTTGGATTCACACTTGATACAATAGAAAATCCGTCCTTATGTAAAAGTATACTCTAATGATTAATAAAGTTGTAATGAATTGCTGGGGTCATGGTTCAAAGTTAAATAAAACAATAAAAATATGTGATTTGTTTCTCGTTAATCTTAAGTTTGATAGATATAATTATTGAATGAAATTCATTCAAACTTTACTTTAAAAATTAAACTCCCCTTAACTTTGAGAAATAATTATTTTCTCTTTTTTCTCTAATTGATTTTTTTTTTAAATATCTATTATATTTTTACATTATCAATCTTTTTTTATACTTCTTTTAAAAAAATATTAATTTTGTCCAAAATAAAATGAAAAAATATTGATTGAGTATAGTATATAATTTAATGTCGTACTATAATGAAAGAAACGAAAAGAATAAAACATATGATGAAATTTATTGAGGTGAACATAAATCTTTCAAACACAATCGTAAATAAAACACAGTAAATCCCACTAATTAATACTCGATAAATTAATAATTTCTCTAAGATAATATTTTCCTCCAATTCCAACTTGGACCAATGAAATAATTCATCCATTTCAATAAAATAATAAGATAATTTTCAGAAGAACCCTTTATGAATATATGTTTTCATTAATATTATAAATTAATAATTCTTTAAAAGTATAAATATATTAGGGGTGACAAAATCAAACTCAATTCGTCCAACCCGTTTAAGTTTGGGTGGGTTATCGACCCGCCCATTTATTAGCTCAACCCATTTTAATCCATTAAAAAATGGATTGATATGTAACCCGAATTGACTCATGAAATTTTTTGTTGAAATATTTTTAAAAAAAATTCAATTTGATATGTCATAATAATAATAATAATAATAATAATAATAAATTTATTAGATACTAAAATAGTTTAAAAGAACAAATAAAGCAATTAAATTTAGTAAAAATTGGATTGGGTTGGGACTTGACCCGTAATGTAACACATTACTTAACCTATTCTAACCCAAGCAAATTTGGGTTGGGTTGGATCTTGATCGATTGCTAACCCATTATGACCCGTCCAAATTTGACCCAAACCACCCAATTGCCACCCCTAAAATATATTTAAGACAATTTAATTAAATATGATTCTATTGTGTTTTGGTTTTTATTAAAATTCAAATCTAGTTAAAAATCATCTCTAATTTTTCTTGTTGCATCCAAAAGTCCCGGTGTTGTCTTTTTAAACTGAATCATAAAATTGTGAAGAGTTATATACAATAAGTGTTTCTTTACGCGTAACTTGTTCAAAAGGTATTGTATCATCTTCAATACTGTTTTTTCCAGTTTTGGACCTGTGAACATGTATCATTTTAATTCAAATAATCCAACAAGTTATTAACTTTATTTTACCGTGGTAATCGAGAACATTAATCATGACCTCAAATTCATTAATGACATTTTCATAAGTAAGTTCATTCAAATTCTCTGAGATTTCATCTCCCAAACGAATTTGCAGTATCAAAAATAATTTGCTATTGTTCCTGCTGAACATTTATCATCCAAGCCAGGATTGCAAAATTGATAGCACCTAAAATAATCTTTCTAATTAATCATTTAACAAAAGATATACATTACAATGAATCATACACATACAATGTACTTTATATATAATGATTTTTTTATATGAATTTAATAAATATGATATATAATTTAGTAAGATACAATAATTTTGATGTATTCATTGTACTTTATGTATAATAATTTTTTTTTGTGAATACAATAATTATGACACATAAATTTTGATGTAATCAAAATTAACTTTTATTGAGGGTGTGTTTGATAGGAAGGAAAATGTTTTCTTGGAAAACAAGTGCATTTCTAACTTATTTTCTCATGTTTGTTTGGAGAGTAGAAAATATTTTTTGGAAAATATTTTTTAATGTTTGGTTGGAGAATGGAAAATAGTTTTCAGAAAATATCTTTTTTTTTACTTGAGACTAAAAAATTACTCTTTAGGAAAATAATTTATGATCCAAAAATCAACCCCGATAATTGATCTAGGACCCTACCCCGACACCCAAACTAGGACAAGACCCCGATGATCGTTCCAAAATCCGACCCTTAGATCTGACCCAGGATTATTTTTTTTAAAAAAAGCCATCATTTTAAGAAAAAAAGTTTTGACGGGGTCGCCGGGGGTTGGCTGCTGGGGTGGGGTAGGGATGGCATAAAAAAATGAAATTTTTAAATATTTTTCGAAAGTAATTTTTAATTTTTTTTATGGGGGTGGTAAGGGGAGGTGATGGGATGGGGGGTGGCATAAAAAATGATTTTTTTTTCAAATTTAAAATATTTCCCCAAAAATAATATTTTCTTAAAAAGATTTTGGATGGAAATGGGTGGGGGGGTAGGGATGACATAAAAATGAAAAAAATTTAAATTTGAAATACTTTCCAAAAATATTTTGTTTTAAATAAAAATTGATGGGGGTGGCGGGAGAGTGGGGATGGCCTTGTTTAGGGTTGGGGGGGGGGGTGGCGGGAGCCGGGAGGAGTGGCATAAGAAATTTAAAAAAATTAAATTTGATTTTCTTCAATAGCAATTTTTTTGGGTGGTGGGGGTGGTGGAGAGTGGTAGGGGTTGAGTGAGGTAAAAAAATCTTAAAATTTGAAATATTTTTCAAAAATAATTCTCATTTTTTTTTATTTTTTTGTTTGATGGAGGTGGGGAGGTGCTGGTTTGAGGGTAGGAATTAAAATATATTTGAAAATTTTAATTTTCTTTTGAATAAGGAGGGTCGGATACGGGGTATGGATAGGGTAGAAAAAAGAATTAAAGGATGAAATAGAGTTTTGGAAAATGTTTTCCTTAATTTTGGATGAGAAGTCATTTTCCTTAAATTTGAAGAAAATAAGTTGATTTGGAAAACATTTTCCAAACATTTTAAGCCAACCAAACATGGGAAAATTGAAAACATTTTCCAGAAAATATTTTCCTCCATACCAAACACACCCTGAATCTCAAAATACGGTTTTAAATTAATAATATTAATTTATCGATTAAATAATATATCTATAAAATAATAATACTTTATGATCTCGCCTATATTAATTTAATAAGATATTACGTATATTATAAAATTCTTATTGAATTTTTAATTAAGAAAGAGAGTTTAGTACTGCTAAGTGGTTGCTTCCCCACAAAATATGGGACAATTGTCGCTATTTCAGCCTTGATTCTAAAATGTTGGTCCAACTTTCTAATTTAATTTTATTGGTTTGGAGCATAAATATCAAATTAATATTTGATATACATTCAGATATATGATTTATCAAAAATAAAATTGGAAATACGACTTATAATTTATATAAGTATATTCTAAGTAACAATAATTAATAGATTAAATATTTAAAAAATATAATCAAATTTTATTTTTTAGCTATTTATATAATAATTAAGATAAATAAATTGAAAGGGAATATTAAACCTCTGATTAGTTTAGTTTTGGTATATCTTAGATCTCATTCTTCTTTTTCACAACTTTATTATTCTAGAAATGAAGTCCACTATGAGCCAAAATCATTGTATATCTCCTGAAAAGGAAAACTTATGTTTTCGTTAATAAATCTTAACCACATTTGACGTAGTGATGAAATAGTAAGTAATCACTCAAATCGCTTTTTACCAAAAAAAGATAATCACGTAGATTAATGAAACCATGTATATCTAGTCATGGCTGGATTTGGACACTTGTTGAATTCTAGTGAGCTTTAATAAGAAGTAGATTTAAAGTATTCTAATCGAGAAAATGGTTTAAAACCTCTAATTTATATTCAAAATTCTAACTATACACTTCAATTTTATGAGTGTCTTATCACTCCTGAACATTTTATTTGTCTATTTACTACACACTTGAGTGTTGACCTGTCATAGGAAGCGAGAGCACCTCCTAGGCGCGTAAGAATAGGCAATAGCCTTAAATTTTGACGGAAAAAAGTGTACTTCTTCAACGGTCATCTTTCCCAAGTTAAATAAATAATTTTTTCTTCTTTCCCACCATTAACCCTTGTTCCTTTTTTAAATATTTCATGATTTTCTTTTAATTTCCAATTTAATCACTTCGATTATGTCCATATATCCATCTCAACATCCTCATTTTCAGCACTTACATCTTTCGAATATAAAAATTCTTGACTAGTCAATACTCCACCTTATACAACAAAGTCAATCTAACCATCACTCCATAAAACTTACCAAAAACTTAAATTTGAAATTGGAAGAGGAATTAGTTTACTTATTCTTTAAGCGTATGCTAATAAATCCTTCATATTTTATTTTATTTTTCGGTACAACTTTTTCATATCATTTGCAATATAAAAAAGGGGTTGTAATAATATAATATAGTAATAATGAGAAAGTAGAGTAGATGGGTGAACAACCTTGAACGTGGCACTATTATATGAAAATCTGAAAACTTTTCTTATCGTATTCAACTGCGGACCACCACCGACTGCAAATTAGCCACGCATTTTTTCCTCATAAAAAAACAACGCCATCTGTGAATCAGTTCACAAAATATCTCAATTGCATAAGTTTTTTTATTTAGTTATACCCCTAAATTGGACGGTTAAATAAGCAGATTAGATTGAATTTAAATGAATTAAAATAAATTAAGTTAAAATAAATTATTTAATCGTACAACAATAATTTAGGCTGAAATAAATTGACTTAAGAGTAAAACATAACCTAATTTATTTTACCTTTGCTTTTATGGATGCAGAAAAATCATTCTCAAAATATCTTGACTCAAAAAAAATGTAACCAAAGCAAAATAAAATTAAAAGAAAATAATAATACCAAAATATACCGAACAAATAAAATAATAGATAGTAACGAAAATTAAAAAAATAAACAACGACACAAATACTGCTAATTCTTCCTATCTCATATTAAAAATATAATAACACTTCAGTGCCAACTAACATTTTATCCTAATCTCAAAATCTTTATCGATCTAACTTTAGCCAACAAAAGAACAACACGAATGAATTCCCAAATAAATACCACACGATCCACTTTTAACTGCATAAACATCACGTCTTGGAAATTAACATACATTTCACAATCCCTAACGACCAATAGGACCATTTCACGTCTTGGAAATTACTTTCATAACTAATATTATGAATAGACACGATTAGAGCTTAGAAAATTCAATTCAATAAGGCTCTTCAATTTTTAGATGTTACGCTCTCTCAATCTCTCGATCTCAATTTATGAGACACATGTAATGACCCTATATATCATCATGCCACTTAGGTGTCATATGACACAAAATTGTTCATGTGTAAGACTTACATGGTAAAAGGATTAATCCTTATTGAAATATTTTAGAGATATATGGAGAATTTTCTTAAAAGAAAACCTTAAAATTTCATATATTTATACATGAAAGATCCTTAAAATATTCTAATTGTGTAGAGAATTCCAAAATAAGAACTTGTATACCGTTTATATTTGCAAATTAGTTCCTAGATGAGTAATATTAATAGACGTGCATACATTTATGAAGATATCAAGCAAATCTTCCAAGTGTTATGACATTTTAATATTATTATATTATGCTAAAATGCCGTTTCAACTTCCCTTTGTTTCATTTCTCCCTAATTACACATGATTATGGTGCTTTACTTCCTTTTGGTAGTTGATGACAATTAATGCCATCTTGATTCTAATTTGGCTTAATTGCCATCATTTGTGGTTAACATTCCATAGAACGCTGGGGATGCATCTTCAGTAGCCATTGGTGGCATTGATTATTCCTCGCTTTATTTCACTCTTTATTCCTTCATTATATCTTGTAATATATGCCACCTCTAGATCATTTATTTTCACTATTTACTATTCATTATCTTTCTATTCATTGCTAGAAAAACTTCCGCAACTATAAATAGTGATGATCTTCAATTGTTTTGGATACAAGAAAATAGAGAGTGCATAAAAGTTAGTAAAAAAGAGAGTTCTTATTAGTTGAGGGAGGTGTTCTTTTTGTGGAGCTTTGGACTCAACTCTTTTCAAGAGTTTGTTGGGTTGTACTTTGTAATTAGACTGCTGTATCCTGGAGGGGACAAGTCAAGAAGGACTACTGCTGCATCGGTGAAAAACATTTGTTGCAGTAGGCTTGAATCTCCTTAAAGAGAGCGAGATATCCGCACCTCAACTAGAAAACATTTTTATTTCTTCATTTTATTTTCAACTGTAATTTTTAATCTTGTAATTTTCACCAATAATTTTAAGGAGATTCATAATGGCTACTATTGAAAAAACTGCGGATGTTAACATGGGAGATCTTAACAAGTCATTTCAATTTAATGGTAATCATTTCAAGAGATGGAAGGGTAAAGTATTTTTCTACTTAAGCCTTCTCAATGTTTCTTATGTATTAACTGAGAAGAATCCAAAAAAATTTGATGACACCTTCATGGATGATGAATAACTTATTTCTCATAATGAGAAAGTGGAAAAGTACGACGGTGATTCCTATATGTGTCGGTATTATATTCTTAATTGTTTATCTGATAATTTTTATGATTATTATGATATAACTTACTCTAGTGCAAAGAAAAATTGAAAAACATTATAGAGTAAGTATGATACCGAAGAGGCTGCTAGAGCAAAAAAATATACGTCTAGAAGATTTTTTTATTTTCTAATGGTGGAAAATAAATCAATGGTAGACCAAGATCAAGACTTTATAATGATTGTTGGAGAGCTTAGGTCTGAGGAGATCTAAATTGAAGATAACCTTATTGTTTGTGGAATAATAGACAAACTTCCTCCTTCTTGATAGGAATTTCAAAAAAAACTATGCGCCACAAACCAAAGGAAACATCTCTTAAGATGTTGATAATGCGAATCCGCATGGAAGAGGAGGCAAGGGGTCAAGATGCACTTTTACAATTAAAAGAGAGAAACATCACAACAAAGGTAAATTTAATTACTTCAAATAATGCTACTTCTGAATCTCACAAAAATACTTCTATGAAGCCTAAGAAGAAAATTTTCAAGAAAAATAATAGTAGACCTCCCAAGAAAAACAATGGTGAAAATAACCAAACATAAAATCAATAAATTCAAGATAAGGGATTGTGCTTTTTTTGTGACAAGAGTGGGCATATTGCTTTGCAACACCTCGAAAGTGGAAAGTCAAAAAATAAAGAAAATTTGACTGAAGTAGGTTCTACGAGTCCAACCTACGGACTGTAGGAAGTCCTAGGGGACGTAGGAAGGAAGTTGCAGACCTAGAGATGAGTTTTTGGAAAATAAAGTTTTTGAAGTTTGACCTACGAATGAAAAGGATGAACTGTAGGAGTTTTGACTGACCGTAGAAAGTTCGACGGACCATAGAATGATCTCGTGAAAAATGATTGAATTTTTGAGTTTCTGAAGTTGGTTCTACGATTCACCAAGACGGACCGTAAAAATTCCCACAGACCGTAGGTCACAGCCGTAGGGTTGTTTAGCCGTTATTTTAAAGTATATTTGAGTCTTTTCTATGAATTTAATGCCTATACTACGTCATTTTACCCCTAATTCTAAGCCCAATAACTACCCTTCACCTCTTGAAAGTTCCCCAAACTCTCTCATTCAATTGAATTTCCAAACCATCTCCAAGATCTTTTTTTAAAATCCTCTCTCTAGATCAAGGAAGAAGAAGCTAGGGTTCTTCAAGTTCAAGTCTCCTTTATTCATAAATTGCTTAGGGCTTCAAGATCAAGGTATGTAGGGCTTCATCAGTGGGTTCCATTCACCCATTGAGCCCCAAGGTTTTCTCCAATTCTCCAATTCAATTTTAATCAAATTGATTAGGTTTTCATTGAATTCTTCATGAGTTCTATTTATGTTGATTAAATTGCTTGAATTTGATCCTAATATGATTATTTTAACTCAATTACATGCTTTCCAATTGAAATCACAAGAATCCATGCATTGATCATGATTTTGACTATGAATCCTAATTTACATGAATTTATGAAGAAGCTTGAATCTATGAATATGTTTTATGAATTTATGCATGATTTATGAAAAGAAATATTTTATGATCTAGGTTGCTTTAAGATGAGCATCAATGAAATTGTGAAAATATTTTCTCACATACTAAGGGGTCATGGCTTGGTGAAAGGTTTTCTCACTTAGACTTGATTCACGACTTAATGAGCTACTCTATGATATTTAAGCTTGGATTAGTATTTGAATTGTACTTTTTCATGGATGATGATAAGTTTATGAAAATTACTCTTCCGTTGGGATTTAACTTAGCACCGAGAGAACTTTGAGGTTGAGCTCAAATAAGATAGTCTCTAGCAGCAACCTCTAGTTCCAAACTACATACTCCCGTAGGTTTACCTTAAATGACATAGCTAGTGGATCCACATATAGCACATGGTATGATACATAGTTCTACCTTGATAAGTAGACTCTCCCTTCTCGATGTGGGAGTTACATCGGATTCCATGTTATAGCGCGCATGATCTATTGTCGGTTAAAGCTAATATCCCACAAATTGACCTAAGTTACTTACAAATATTTTATGAAGCTCCATTTATTATATTAAGATGCATTGATCATGTTCATGATTTACGATTCTTCTTAAATGATTTTACTATGTTAGCTTGGTCATGCATATCATGTTTTCGATTATGTCCTCTTATGATCATATTTCATGTTTTAGTGCATTTCCCTCATACTTAATACATTCCATGTAATAATTGATACTTGTGTGTACATTGTTTCACTAATGTAGGGTGTGACGATTCCTCCCTCCATTCGTGGATGGTTGATCACATTAGCGATTTGAAGATCAAGAGTTGGTGAGTCTTCATGTTCCGAGGACCATATCACTTTTATTGTTTTCATGTGTCTTTCATGTTTCGGATGTTGTACGTGGTGTACGGATTACGTCTCGACCATTTCTTTGATGTAATAGATGGCTTATCAAGATTATGTTAGACTTCCATTTTTAAATGTCAAACTATTTACTTTATATAAGTTTTATATCTTTTCTCTATTATATTGTGTATATGCATTTCAAGTGGTTTGTGTAGGGACTCTCGGGGTCTTATACGCCATGTCACTTATAGAGTTTACTTTGGGTCGTGACATGCTTGGTTTTACAGATTCCAGAAACGTGGTCTACACCTCAGATAAACGTTACTGAAGAACCTTTTGTGGCAGTGATTAGTGACATAAATATGGTTGAGAATGTTGATGGATGGTGGACTGATTCTGGTGCAAATCATCATGTTGGTTATGAAAAATATTGGTTTAAAAAATATACTCCTTTTGAGGAGCCCAAAACCATCATGCTTGGTGATTCTCACACTACTCAAGTGCTTGAAATGGGAGACACCAAATTGTGTTTTACCTCTGACAGGGTGTTAACTTTGAAAGATATACTTTATACTCCTTCTATGAGAAAAAATCAAATGTTTAGTTTTCTTTTTTAATAAAGCAGACTTTAAACATATTATTGAATTTAATCAATATATAATAGTGAAAAAATATTTTTGTGGGAAATGGCTATGCTTGTGATATGATGTTCAAACTGAATGTTGAAATGAATAAAATTTCTACTTCTGTTTATATGTTTTCTTCTACTAATTTTTGGCATGCTCATTAGTGTCATATTAATGATTGTTATGTTGGAATCATAAGTTTAAAGAAAGCATTCATAGCTCGACTTCCTACAGTAGTAAGATCCACCTAATAAGCCTCGACTTCACATCCTTCTTATTAATCAGATACCTAAAAGTTTTATGAACATAACTTTGGTTTTCATCAAGTATGACCTGAACTTGTCATATGCCAAGACTAAAGAAATCATCACCTTTTCAGTCACAATGCATTTCACTTGAGCAGAGTCCGAAGTTTTGCTGCCATAGTAGATGGAATGGAAGACTTTGTCCTTCCTCTGTCCAGGCACTACACCCACAACCACATCACTAGCATCATACATTAACTCAAAAAGCGTCTCGCAACTAGGAGCAATGAGGATTAGAGCTTCAATAAAATTCTTCTCCAACACCTCAAATGCCATGATGCAACTCTCAGAAAACTGAAATTTCACCTCCTTCTCCAATAGACCTCGCACATAGTTATGGAAAACTTGGAGAAATCCTTGATGAATCGCTTGTAGAAATGTGCATGTCTAAGAAAACTTCTTACCCCTTTCACTGAGATTGGAGGTAGCAACTTCTCTATGACTTCAACTTTTGCACGATCAACCTCTAGTCCCTTTTTTGACACTTTATGACCTATCACAATGCCTTATCTCAGCAAGAAATGACATTTCTCCCAATTCAACACTAAGTTGGTTTTCTTCATAGCGAGCAAATAATCTGTCGTGATTCTTCAAACATAACTCAAAAGCCTCACCAAATACTGAGAAATTGTCCATGAAAATCTTCATAAACTCTTCCACCATATCATAGAATATGACCATCATGTATCTCCGAAAGGTAGCTGGCACATTGCAAAGTCCAAATGGCATACGCTTGAAGATGTATGTGCCATAGGGACAAAATAAATTTTTTCTTCTCTTAATCCCCAGGAGCTATGCCAATTTGAATGTATCCTGAGTACCCATCTAATAAGCATCAATATTCTTTCCCTGCCAACATGTCTAACATTTGATCAATAAAGCGAATTGGATAGTAGTCTTTCCTCGTAGCATCATTCAACTTACGGTAGTCCATGGAGATACACCAACCCGTGACTATTCTTATTGGGATCAACTCATTCTTTTCATTCGTCATCACAATCACACCATCCTTTTTTATACACATTGCACATGAAAAACCCATTTGCCATCAGAAATTGGATAAACTACACCTGCATCCAGCCACTTTATCACTTCCTTTCTCACCGCTTCCTTTATCACTGATGTCACGATCCAAGGTAGTCCCTAGGCGTAACATGGTGTATAGAACCCTGAGAGGTCCCATACAAGCCACTTAGCTTTCTTCATACAAGATAATAGAATAAAGAGATTAAAAAAAGGTTTCAACATATATGAGTTTTATAGAGAAAAACGGAAATCTAAACATCGTCTCAAAGCCATCCAGTACATAAGAGTTTATCGGGGCGTAGCCCGTACAACAAGTTCCAAAACTGAAAGTAAGGAAAAACTGAAAAACAATAAATGTTTGGTCCTCGGAGCATGATGACTCACCAAAACTCGGAATCTCCTCAAAGAACTCTAGCCATGAAACTGGAAACCTGACTCTCGGACCCTACATTTGAGGAAATGTAGGCAAGAGTATGCGTTAGTACAAAATATTTACCAAGTATGATAGCCATGCATAAAAACAGATAAATCATGCTAAAAAGGACTATTTCACGAGCATGCAAGGATCAAGCTAAAACTTGAATCTTGAATGTTAGAAAACATAAGTCGTAAAACATGATCAATGCAAATGAATATCATCTTAAAACATATGCAAGATACTTCTTGAAGTCACCTTAGTTCATCTTAGCTTGCTGTGGGAAGTAGTCTTAACCGACATATAAGAGCATGTGAGCTATCAACATGGAATCCGGTGTCTCCCACACTGAAAAGGTTGTCCTACTTGCAAAAGTGATGACCATGAACTTCTAGCTTATGTGGATCCACTAGCTAGTGTCTATCTAGACAATCCTATGTTGGCACATAGTTTATAGGACATGGGTAATCGCCGCTTGTCCACTCGGTACTAAGCTTAACTTCCATGATATAGTTCTTAATCATATTCATCTTAGCTCATAAAGGAACATGGGTAATCGCCTCTTGTCCTTACATCATGCGACATGGGTAATCGCTTCTTGTCATTTCAATTAGAGAGCATGGGTAATCTCCTTTTGCCTCAACAATAGAATAGCTCCTTAACACTTGTTCATTTTAGGTGAGAAGACCTTTCAACCATAAGAACCCTTATTATATGAGAAAACCTTTCACAATCATGATTTCATGTGTATATGGGAAATCCTTTAAACAACACAACAATAACAACATCATTGATACTTCACTCTCAAAGCATCCTTAAAACATTTACATAAATTTCATAAGAACATGCTTGATTTCATAAACTCTTCTTTCATAATCCAAAACCCACACCGTATGATCATAACTTGGAAAATATGGTAATTACATGGGTTCATGGGGGATCATCATAAAAATATGAGATTAACTCAATTCACACATAAGAGATCATAAATCAATCAATTAGATCAATAATTAAGAGAACCCATAACATAGAAGAAAAACCCTAACTCAATTGGGGATTTCTAACTTTGAAAATTGGAGAAGTTTGGAACTCCATGGAGGAAAGGGCTCCATGGAGGAAAACCATCATACCTCAATACAAATTGCTTAACTTCAATGGAGGAATTAGAGACTTGACTTGGAACCCTAGGTTGAACCCTTTTTTTTCAAGCTTTCTAGAGAGATAAATATTTGGGAGAGAAAGACTTGCTCTTCTTTTTGATAGTTTTAGAGAATGACTTGAATGGGTTAAATTTAAGGTTCAAAACACTTATATAGGGGTTCTATGTATGGGTAAAATGACATAGTGTCAAGATAAAATAATTAGGAAAAGACCCAATTATCCCCGATTTACAGCTGACGTGAACCTCTAGATGTAGGGCTTCACGAGCTGTCTCAGGGTCCATGAGTCGTCTGGGCAGTCGTGGCCCTTGGACTAGGGGCTTGGGAAGACCCCTAGATGCCTTGACCTACCTCACAACCAGCTTCACGGGTCATTTTCCCTTTTATGACCCGTCTGGAGGTCCATGAGAAGGGGCTGGCATTGGGGGTGGGTTCTGCCTACCCTTCACGGGTACCACCATGAGGCGTGAGGCACACCACCACGAGGCGTGTGGCACACCACGAGACGTATAAGGGATTATGGGAGAGGATCCCCTCTTGGCCAAGCTCTAGAAGGCTTCATGAGCACCACCACGAGCCGTGGTACCCCTTCACGGTCCGTCAAGGGCTCCATGAAGGGTGTCATGGCTCAGTTTTGGGCTGGTGACCTCCCACTTTACCTATTTTTTAGCCCTTTTGATTCCGAGGTGTTACAGTATTTCCCCCTGGGAACAGTCGTCCTCGAATGGGATTCTAGACATCACATGAAAGAAAAGAACTCAAATCCAGCAACCCAACATGAATGTAATTACATAAATGCACATATCCGAGGAGGAAACATCAATTCCAAGCTAAAACATGTTCAAAACATCATATCATGAAGTCTATATGCAAATCATACTCAAATGCACATAAACATGTAGAAATCAATCAAGTTGACTCATTTTCTCAAAACTCTAGCTTTTTCATGATCATGCATAAATGAGGAAATCATGGGAATATCTAAGACACATGACAACAAAAAAGTAAACCATGAGGAACTCAATACCTCAAGATAGAGTAGGGGTAGAAGGAAAGAGATGAGGATAACAGGACATTATATCGGCCTCGACCTCCAAAGTCTCACCCTCAACTAACCGATTCCTCCACAAAACTTATACAGAAGTAACTTTTTTATTTCTCAACTTCTTGACTTGCCGGTGTAAAATCTCAATCGGAACTTCCTCATAAGAAAGATTCTCCTTAACTCCCAAACCATATAAGGAGACTATAGATGTCAGATAACCAACACATTTCTTCAACAAGGAGACATGAAAAACTGGATGCACCGATGCCAATTCATTAGGAAATTCAAGCTCATAAGAAACCTTACCAATACGTCTCAAAATCTGATATGTGCCTACATATCGGGGACTAAGCTTCCCTTTCTTTCCAAATCTCATTCCACCTTTCATGACTGAAATTTTCAAATAGACACAATCATTTACCTCAAACTCAAGACCTCTTCTTCTAACATCGGTATATGACTTTTGTCGACTTTAAGCCATTTCAACCTATCTCTAATAAGCCGAACCTTCTCGATAGCCTCATGTACCAACTCGAACCCTATCAAGGCAACCTCAGCTACTTCCAACCAACCTATATGAGATCTACACCTCCTACCATAAAATGCCTCAAAATGGAGCCATACCAATACTCGAGTGATTACTATTCTTATATGCAAACTCAATTAAAGGCAAGTGATCATCCCAATTACCTTTGAAATCAATCACAAAAGCTCTCAATATATCTTCCAAAGTTTGGATAGTACACTCTGCTTTCCCATCGGTTTGAGGATGAAAAGTCGTACTAAGCTTAACACGAGTACCAAGACCCTTTTGAAAAGATCTCCAAAACTGAGAAGTGAATTGGGTACCACGATCGGAGATAATGGATAAAGGCACTCCATGCAACTTTACCATTTCTCTCAAGTACAACTTAGCATAGTCCTCCGCTGAATAGGAAACCTTGACGGGATTGAAATGAGCCGATTTCGTCATTTGATCTACAATAAACCAAATTGAGTCATGTTGTCGCAAGGTGCGAGGCAAACTAATGACATAGTCCATATTCAAATCTTTCCGCTTCCAAGAAGGAATGCTGATGTCTTAGGACAAACCTCTCGGTTTCTTATGGTCAACTTTCACTTGTTGACAATTTGGGCAATGATGAGTCCACGATTTTGACTCATTTAGGGCTTTATTTTAATAGATTTAGTGTCCTAAAATGCATATTTTGTACCAATAACTGATGTAAATCCTTGATTTTCAGGTATTTGGATTGAGGAACAAAGCATGGACACTAATGAGCAAAAATAAACAAGGCAGCTGAAAGAACGAAGAAAAAAAGGCCTGAGGATCGCCTAAACCATTAGGTGAGTCACCGAATGGCTATGGTCTCGCCTAATGTTCTAGTGTGCCAAGGCCTGAAGGAGAAAATCAAGTCGGCGATAGCAATGAGCAGTCAGGGAGTCGTCGAACGGTTCTACGATGCAGTGCTATAACACCAAAAGTTACAGAGCTTGAAGTTGCTGAAGGCCAAAGCAAAAAGGCGATGGAACTAACCAAAGGGCGAATCGCCGAGTGGATCGGCGATCCCGACTTATTGCGGTGAATGGTCATTCGCAGCATATTTTTGGGCAACTATAAATACATTTTTAAATTCTTAGTTTAGTATCCAGTTCATTTTTATCATTGAGATTATTAAGTGTTCAATTTAGAGAGCTTAGAATTGAGTTTTAGAGACATTTTCTCCTTAGCTTTGAAGCTTTGAAGATTTTCATTTCTAAGAAATTGGAAATGGGTGTTGAAGATTCTTCATCTTAGACCTTTGTAAAGACTATATCAATCCTACCCAGTTGATGGAAACACAACTTGGTAACAATTTTTACCTTTTTATGATGTCTAGCTAAAACCCCAATTCTTGGGGGGTGTGATTATGAGTTGATTTAGCTGATGGGTATTGTTAATTGATAGTGTAAATGCTGTTTAAAAGTGATTTCGTTCAATAATTGTGGTTCAAATTAATGGGTTGTAGTTGCAAATACAATCCTAACTTCGTGTTTTTGGCTTACTCGAGAGAGAGGTTTTAAAACCAAGATTGTTGAATCGATGGTCTGTAGGTATTGGGTTGTCATGGGTTCAACTCGAGAGAGTGAACCCTAAACCTTTTTCCACACATTCAGCTCGAGAGAGTGAATGGACTAAAGCGAAGGTTGTTCTTAATTGTTGCTTATTGGTGTTCGAGAGAAACCAATTTGATTCGGGGTAAATTATTCAAGGGAAAGTTTACCCCTATTAAAGTCTAGCTTATTCACTATTAATTGCAATTACCCAATTGTCTACCTTAGCCCATAGTCTAATCACATCCCAAGAACCCGTCTCTATACTTGTTATTTTCGTATTATTTGTTGTTGTAGATGATAGTTGAAACTAAACCCCCATGATATTTGACACTTGTGTCACCCCAAACTTGAACCATGTTTTATTTGTAATTTTTTTTTAGCTATGACTGACTTGAGCATATTCTTACTTGCCTATTGATTCTCAATTACAAACCACTCCCTTACGACTCGACCCTAACTCACTTAGTTGGGTTATATTACTACTTAACGATCGTTGACACCTAGTATTGGATGAAGTGTCTTTGATGGCGTTATTCAATCAAAATGGCGTCGCTGCCGGGGAATGGTGTTACTTGAGAATTCTTAGTTAAGTTGAATTTTGTTCTTGTTAGTTATAGTTGTACTGACTTAATTCTTAGTTTTGGTTTGTATGTTGTTGTTTTGAGCAGATAATTGGAGCATATTTGGTAGCAACAGTGACCCAATTGATCACTCTCATTTGAGATTGATGATTTTTAGGAATAACATCCTAAATTTCAGACAATTGGAGGGTGAGTCCATTAATGAGTTGTGGCAAAGGTTTATAAACCTTTTGCCGCAATGCCCAACTCATGAGATTCCGGATAAACTACTTTTGGAATGTCTCTATCGGGGTCTTAGCCCGAAAAATAGAATAATGGCTGACCAACTGTCTTTGGGCTGCTTGACGCGACATTTCTATGAGACCGCAACCCAACTCCTTGATTGTGTGGCCAAGTCCAACAAGGAGCAGTTGGAGAAAGAAAAGGACCAAGACTTGGCCACTTTGTTGGGTCAACTGGATGTCTTGGTCCAAAAGGTCAAGGACTTGGAGGTACTGTCCAAAAAGAAGGACAAGTACATCCTCCCTCACGAGCGTCGAAAGATGAAGAAGCAAGAGGGCAGACAAATTGAATAGGTCCTCTTACTCAGTCTACAAAAAGTTGAAGAACGCGACAGAGTGTTGGAGGAGATAAGAGAGAATGTCATGATGCTGAACCAGATGACGACCTCTCATTCCATGACCATTCAGCTGCTAGGGTCCCAAATGGACCAAGTGCTAAATGATCTCTACCCAGAAAAAGAAGAGGGGTTTCTTTGTGAATATGAGGCAAGCCCCACTAATGGAACTTAAGTAGGGAGTTGCGTCGTGCCATGACGTTAACTAAGGCGCTCTTTGGGAGGCAACCCAAGTGTCTATTTCTTTATTTTTGTTTTAGAAATAATGGTGTGTTGATTGTGCAGGTTGAAGTCCAGAAAGTGTTAGAAAGACAAAGATTGGCGAGCTAAAAGTCCAGTCGGCGCATCACCGAAGAGGTCGGTGAGCCTGACTTGGACCGCCGTTGAACTCAAGACAACTTTAAATTGGAGTTTGTAAACCTCGGTGAGCCCAGGAAATTTTTGGCAAGTCGTCGAACAGGTCGGCTATCGCGATCTAATCTGCCGTTTGGACCCCACGTCAACTGAAGGTCCTGTAAAACTCGGCGAGGTAAGTGAACACTCGGCGTGTCACCGAGTGGGTTGATGAACACGACTAACATTGCCGAATGAGCAAGAACTGGACGGTTTTGAAAAGGCCAAAGGTCTAAACTTTCAAATTCTTCATTTTCCCTAACTTTCAATTTTCCCAAACTCTCACCCACACCTTAGTTTCTATATTTTTGCATTTTTAAAGTATTTAAGTCATTGATTTGTGCTCGGATTGGAATTACTTTGCCGCCTAGCATTTCAGCCTTTATTTAATCAGCATCAAAGGCTGGTTTTCCGAACCCCTAGTTTATTTTTTAGAATTTTGTACTCATTTGCAATGATTTTATCTTGTTGATGTGTGCTGGGCCTCTTTGATCTTAATTGTTGTTTGAATGCCTGTTTTAATTTGATAATCTTGCCCGTATTGGTTATATTGTTGAATTCCCATATTTTGTGCCTTTAAATTGATTAAATCTGTTGGGGTTGTGCTTGCATGTTGTTGAGTCTAGTTGGGTGAAGTCTAAGTAACCCGTGATTGCGCCAAATAACATAATTTGCCCAATGATAGAGCGAGTGACGTCATTCTTAAGGGCAAAAGTCATCAAATGGCCAAATTTGGCAAAACTGGGAGAAGTCT